>SNQJ01S0024630.1:47329-60527 GCA_010110895.2 Picea sitchensis | reverse complement strand
GTAGGTCCATTTACATCACATATTCATACTTATGAGTTTGCCATAGTCCTTGGCCAGTCCCGTTATATTTACAAACTGGGGGGAAACAGGGTGTTACATCTGATCACACTTCTGGTGGTTGCAACAATTCTGAGTATATGTATGCAGTTTTGATATTTTGTTATGGTCAATGGTTGAGCTAAGCTCCCGTACTGTAATATTTTAATGAAGCCCTAGTTCTCTGGTTATGTAACTTTATTTGAGACTTCTTGTTTAATGAAAGTTAGCTTCTATTTCCATCTTATATGCGTCTGATATTGAATGTTCATGATTGAAGGATTCACATGGATTGTTGTGACTGTGTTGTAATGAATATTTTAATGCAGTGTATTTATAACATTTTTAGTTTCCCGAAACTTTGAATTCAAGAGGATATTGTTTTCATATTTTTTCTTCCTTAGGCTGTTGGAAGACCTGATGTCCAGAGAAGACCTTTGCATCTTCTCCTCAATTTCTTCCTCCTACTCACCCTTACTACAACTTATTGGATGAAGTTGATCAAGACCTCATTTTCTTGTGCATACTGCCCTAGTTTTTTGAGTTAAAACTATATTCTCTTGAGTCTACCCCATTTTACCTCTTTAAATCCATTAATCATGACATATAACTTGATGGGTACTAGGCTTACCTCTACTGCAATCCAAAGGTGACTTCTGGTGCTAACATTTCTGGCATCATTGCCGGGGAACAAATTGAAGATATTTCCCTGGGTAAGAACGACAATGAGCTACTGATTCTGAAGGTGCATCAGACATCAATACCATTGAAGATTGCAACCTGCAACTTACAACTCCACTGTTTCAGTTATGGCTCCTAAAGGAAGACACACGAGTTCCACTTCACTGCTGCCGCTAGCAACATCTGAAGCTGACCCAGAAAAAATTATCAAAAAGGGAAAGACCGCTCAAAAAGGTACCTCCACAGCTGTACCAAGTTTTTCTGATAGCATAATTCCTCTTTACAAACTCCAATAATTGTTTTTGATTCTCCTATTATACAAACTACCGGAGTTTCAAGAAATTTAAATTTTGGGAGTTTTCCTGCCGATTTCTCCCCTCCTATTCTTGGTTTGGAAGGAGAGAGCTTTGACACCCCTTTCTTCTCGAATTTGTTAAGTGGAAGGAGAGAGATTTGACATTAGAAGACTTTCCTACTCCTCCTCCTATTAGATTTGTTGTAGTTACATAAGGCGAAACCTCCGTTACCTCTATCCCCTCATATTTATATCCTAACACTCAACCTTTTCCTTTTTATCCCATAAGCACAACCCCGGTCTCGTCTGTCTAAACTCCATATCCTCCTAGTTCTCCTCCTGTTAACACTCCAATGGCAGGAGATAATCCCCCCAGAACTAGGATGGAATCTATAATAGCTGCTAGGTATGCCCCTCTTGTTTTTCCTCAGCCTCTGAATGCCCTCCCAACGGATGGCTACCTTAAGCAATTGCCCAAGTTTACAGGCAATGGAGACATAACCACAGAGGAACACCTTAAATCCTTTTATAGTTTTATAGATTGTCATGTCATCATGGATGCATATGTATGGATGAGGATTTTTTTCATAGCCTTGAGGGAGAGGATAGGAAGTGGTTTAGGGCCTTGCCTCCTAGATCTATTGATGGGATTGAAGCCCCGAATGAATCCTTCTTAAATAATTGGGGGGATAGAAAGGGTTTCCTTTACTATATTGCAGAGCTTGGATCACTGAAGAAAAAGGAAGGGGAATATGTTTCTGACTTCTCAAAGAGATTTAATAAAATGTATAGCGAAATTCCCACTGAGGTTAAGCCTACATAAACCTCTGCAAATATTATTTATTCTAGTTCTTTTGACCCTGATTTCTGCCTCATGTTAAGAGAAAGGATAGATACCTCCTTGGCTCATATGCAAGATGCAACCATTAAAGTATAATCCAATATTATGGTAGTTGATGAGCTTAGGAGTAAGGCTGACAGGGACAGAAGTAGGGGAAGTTCTGAAACTTCAACCTCTTCCTCTGCTTCCCACCCTCAAGATGATGAGCTTAACAAATTAGTAAAATCTCTTTCTGTTGATATGGAGAAGGTAAAAATTGAAGCAAGAAAAACCTATATAAGTACTCAAAATGATGATAACAGAGGTACCTTCGGGATACCTAATAATGCTCCTTAGATACTTCCAAGAGATCAAAGAGGATGGGATAGGGATGATCAAAGAATTCAAGCCCCTCTCCAAAATAATCTTGTCACTGATGAAGAAGAAGAGAAAGAGGAGGTTGATCCCGAAATCCATTGTCTTGGGGATACCTCCTCATTTCCCCATTTAACTCAATATGCATATGAGGAGTCTCTAATGGAAAACCAACTAAATGAGCTGAGTAAAGGGAAAAAAACAAACCACACTCCAAACAGAAAGAAGGGAAATCAAAAATCCCTGATCGACATACCAGAGAAGAAAAACCTGATAAAGATATTGCAGATTGAATAAAGGAAAAGAAGGCACATACCCCCCCACCAGTGGTCAAAAGTCTTGTTCCAGAAGTGAGATAAATTCTAAATCCCCCCTCCTCTTTCGGATTTGAGCATGAAATACAAAAAATTGGAATCCATGCACCCATTTTAGAGCTGGTCAAGCATGCAGACTTCAAAAGGTGCCTCTCCAAAATGTTGCAGCCCGAACCTTCATCTCAATCCATAGACTCAGTAAACCTATAAGATGAGAAGCCTGCAGTCATCCTAGGTCCTTTGGTAGAAGATAGAGATGATTCATCCCCTCCCTTATATACTTCACTGAACATACATGACAAGGTGTTGCACAACTGCTTGATGGATTCAGGGGCATCTCACAATCTAATGCCTAAGATTGTCATCGAAGAGCTTGGTCTGGAGATTACAAAATCCTACCATGACTTGTATTCTTTCAACTCCAGGAAGGTCAAGTGCCTTGGGGTTATCAAATACTTGTCCGTATCTCTGTTTCAGCTACCAATGAAAAGCATGATCATGGACATCATGGTAACTGACATTCCCCCTAAGTTCGAGATGCTTCTGTCTAGATCTTGGTTAAAAAGACTAGGGGGAACTTTGCAGATGGACCTCACCTATGCTACCATTACAGTGTTTGGGGGTGAGCATAGGAGACTTTACAACGAAGATCAGTTGGCCTACATTATTAGTGATGAAACAAACCCCACAAACAATCCTATCGTTTCTCTTGACACAGATTTGGGATCTAGTTTGCTGCAACTCACCGACACTCCTGAACCTCCTCTGGAAATAAAAAAGCTGCCTAATATTTTTTTGTGAAAATTCCCCTCCTATCATCTCTGTGTGGAAAAATTTCTTCGATGGAGCCTCTTCTAAGGAAGGTGTTGGTGCTAGAGTGGTTCTTGTTTCACCTGCTCAAGAGACTATAGCTCTGTCCTACAAGTTAGAATTCAGAGCTACCAATAATGTGGCAGAGTATGAAGCTGTCATCTTAGGTTTGAGGGCTGCAAAAGACATGGGAATTGAAGAAATATCAGTATTTGGGGATGCTGAGTTAATTGTCCACCAAGTCAGAAATATTCACCAAGCTAAGCACCCTAGGCTAATAAGTTATAGAAATGAAGTGTGGGACCTTATTGACAATTTTTTCCTAGATTTCAACATTTCATTTATTCCAAGACAAGAAAACATCATGGCTGATTCTTTGGCTATTTCAGCAAGAAATTTTAGAGTCCCTTTACCACCAAAGCTTGGGTATGATATAGAAGTAAATTACAGACCCTCTAAACCTGACAATGTCAAGAATTGGAAAGTATTTGAGGATGATATTGAGATAAAAAGATTCCTTGAGACCGTTGATGATTTTTCTGCACTACATATTGATCAAGATCAGGATTCTGAAAGTAATCCTCATGTTGATGTTTTCCTGAACAAAATCACTAATCACCATATTGTTCAGTTTCCTAGCAATCACATTCCAAAGGGACTAGTTCCTTTGGAAAGACTATTTGACAGAAATGATGTGGCAGTGAAAGTTAAAGGATCGACTGATGATGTTGATGTAGCTGAATGCAACATTGGTACAGAGAAAGATCCAAAATTTGTCAAGGGAACAAATGGTTGAATATGATGAGCTATTAAAGGAGTTTGCTGATGTGTTTTCCTGGACTTATGAGGATATTAGAACATACGACACAAGAATCATTGAGCATAAGATCCCACTAAAGGAAGAGACCAAGCGATTTTGGCAGAAACTGAGACAGATCAACCCTATGTTGTTGCCTATCATGGAGAAGGAGGTAAAAAATATTTTAGATGCTCAGATTATCGTTCCTTTGAGGTATTTTGAATGGGTGGCCAACTTGGTCCCAATGAGAAATAATAATGGAGAAATCATACTTTGTGTTGATTTCAGGAACCTAAACAGAATCTCCAAGAAAGATAATTATCCATTGCCGAAAATGGAGAACATATTGCAGAGCGTGACAGGTGCACCCAGGATGTCCATGATTGACGAATTTTCTGGCTACAATCAGATTTATGTTTTACCTGAGGACAAAGAGAAGACATCATTCACCACTCCATGGGGTACATTCATGTATGCCAAGATGCCCTTTGGATGGATGAATGCAGGAGAAACTTTCCAGTGCGCTATGGACATCACCTTTATTGGGGAAAGGGATAAATTTTTAGTCATTTATCTGGATGACATTACAGTTTTCTCCAGGACTGATAAAGAACATTGTCATCATCTGAGAAGGGTCTTCCAAAAATGTATAAAATTTGGTCTCTCCCTGAATCCCAAGAAGTCATTGTTTGCTATGAAGGAGGGAAAATTACTGGGGAACATAGTATTAACTGAGGGAGTAAACATTGATCCCAGCAGGGTCGAAGCCATCCAAACCTTAGCACTCCCTAGATGCAAGAAAGAAGTTCAATATTTATTGGGGAAGATTAATTTTCTGAGAATTTTTGTTTCTAATTTTGCTAAACTGGTGAAGGACATTACAAACATGTTGAGGAAAGGAAACAAAATCAAATGGGCTGTTGACTCTCGTAGTTCCTTCGATCAAATAAAAAAGGCCGTGACCGAAGCACCTATGCTCATCAGTCCTAATTACTCCAAATGTTTTATGATTTTCTCCTTTGCTTCATTTGACACAATGGCAATTGTTTTGTTGCAAAAGAATGATGAAGGGTTTGAACATCCGTTGCATTTTTCAGTAGGGCATTTAGAGATGCAGAGTAGAAATATGACATCATGGAAAAACATGCCTATGCTCTAGTTAAAGCCCTCAAATCCTTCAGGGTCTATTTTTTGCATTCAAAGTTCATTGGATATGCCCCTTCAGCTTCTGTGAAATATATTCTCATTCAACCTGACATAGACGGGAGAAGGAGCAAGTGGATTGCTAAAATCCTTGAATTTGACTTGGAGATAAGGCCCACCAAATTGGTTAAGGATCAAATTTTATCTAGGCTGCTGGCTGAATATAATTGCAAAGCCTTGGGGGTGAATTTCATCAACACTTGCTAAGAAATTCAGCAGGCCAAGTTGTCTAATACAAGTTCCTTGGATATTGCTTTAACCAATATAGGGACATTTTTAGCTTGCAAACCTTATTGTTCTTACCCTTCACTGTAAAACCTTCTGGATATTCCATGCAGATTTATTTTTCAAGATCCCCATGTAGGAATGTTGTCTTTACGTCCATCTGTTCTACTTCAAGATCAAAAGAAGCAACAACAGATAAAATAAATTTGATAAAGTTAATTTTTCAACATGAGAAAAAATTGTCACCAAAATCTATTTCCTCTACTTAGGAATATTCCTTTTCTACTACGTGATATTTATACTTCACTTTACCTTATGTATTCAACTTCTTCTTAAACACTCATTTGCAACCAATGAAATTTCTTCCAATCGACAATTCAACTAGATCCAGGCCTCATTTTTATTGAAGACCACCATTTCTTCAACCATGGCCTTATTCTAGAGTTTTACCATCCTTTAAATCCATTGCCTACCTAACAATTTTGGGATCAACATCAATAATAGACAAAGACAAAATATAATGGAAATTAGTTGGAGTGTACCTTTTTGGTTGTCTTCTTTCTCAAACCAATCTCGTCAATATTGGAGTAGGAGTTTATTTTTCTTCCAATTCATGTTTTTTTGTAGAGTTAGACTCTTCACCCTCAAAATCAAACTGTATTGTCTCCAGTTCTCCTTTTTTTGGTGGGGATTCTTGTTTGAGAATATGTTTAACCTCTCTAAATACAACTTTCCGATTGTAATCATTCTTCTTATTTTACGGGTTCCAAAGTTTATATCATGTTATACCATCTTTATAACCAATAAATATAGACTTTTAAACATTATTATCCAACTTACTCTTGTTTTCCTTTGAAACATGTACATATGCATCACAAACAAACACTTTGATATGTTCAAGAGGGGTTTTTTTTACAGTCCATGCCTCACATGGAGTTTTTTTTACCAACACTAATGAGGGTGATCTATTTACTAGATAACATGCAATAACCACTACCTCTTCCTATAATTTTTGTTCTAACTCGACACCACTAAGCATGCTCCTTGTTTTTTCCATCAGTGGCATGTTCATCTTTTCTACAACTCCATTCTATTGAGGTGTATACAAAGTAGTCTTTTATTTTTCTATACTGCACTTCTTACAAAATTCCTCGAGTTAATTCCTATAGAACTATCCGCCATTATTTGTCCTTGGCACCTTTACTTTCTTCTTTATTTGATTCTCCAAAAGAGACTTAAACTCTTTAAAGTTACCAAAGATCTCATATTTCTTCGAGAGGAAATAAATCCACATATTCCTTGATAAATCATCAATGAATGAAACATAATACACTTATTTACCTAGTGATGGAACATGGACAAGTCCAAACATATCACTGTGTACTAACTCTATGTTCCCCTTTATTTTTGTAGCACCATATTAAAATCTTGATTCTGATTACCATATATACAATGTTCACATAAATCAAAATCTAGTGTGCAATCATACATACCTTCAACCATATATTTACCATGTAGTGCTCAAAGGCCCTTCTCTCTAATATGTCACAGTCTTTGATGTCATAGCATTGTTTTTTCTCTAGAGATAATAGCGGTTCTAATTTCTTCATATCCACCCTTAGCAACAACAAAAAAATTACACCCATTACTAATATTGCTTCCCAACAACTTGTACAAAGTTCTATTCCGAACTCCCCTCATCAACACCATTTCTCCTTGAAACATTTTGTAGATTTCATTTGCAAACATAGTATGTAGTATGTATACCTAGATTACTCATCTTAATTACATATATAAATATTCTATCCAACTCTAGAATTTGTAAAACCCCAAGGAGTGTTCTAATCCTTCCATCATTGAGTTGCAATTTGACCTTTCCTTGTTCTGCAATTCTGCATATCGAGTCATCTCCCGGGAAAGCCTCACCTCTATTATACTTTTCATATTCACAAAACCAGTCTCTGTGGGGAATCATATGAAAGTAAGCATATGAATTGATCAAACATACATCATGATTGACATGTGTTCTTGAAGAAGACAAGTATAGATCCCTTCCTTCCTCTGAGGAGGTATTCCCTTCTATGGAAGGAACATCATCAGATCTATTTCCTATCTCAACACTTTTAGATCTACACTCCTACTTATAATTCCAAATTTTACCACATTTCCAACATTTCCTTAAGGATTTTCTTGGATATTTAGATCTGCCTTTAGATTTAGATTTCTCATTCAAGGAATTGTTTTTATTTCTATCCGGGGAATGTCCTCTTACAAATAAGGCTTATATGTTTTGACTATCCATGGTTTTGCTCCTCATTTCTTCTGATAACAAGGATGAAACCACATCATGAAATTTTAATGTGGTTGCATTACTCCCAATAGCTACTACCAAACTATCCCATGAATTTGGCAAAGAACACAGTAAACTAATGCACGTATCTTCATCAGAAATTTTAATGTCAACAAACAACAACTGACTTACAAAAATATTGAATTTATTTAGATTCTTTGTCACTGAGTCTCCATCATTCATCCTCAATAGGTACTTCTTTTGAAGGAAAACTTTGTTTACCAAGGACTTATACTGATACAAAGCCCCTAACTCATCCTATAACACATTGGCTATAGATTCTACTGACACATTCAATAACAATGAATCTAGAAGATAGAACCGGATTGTGTTATTTGTTTTCCTATCCAACTTCATTTAGTATTCCATTGAAATACTCATTGGTGTAGTACCATGATCCATAGCAACCCACTATTCTTTATCTACCAAAATATCCTCCATCTTCTGCTTCCAAAGCCCAAATATTTTCCCATGAAATTTCTCGATCTCAATTTTAGAATTGCTTGCCATTTTCTTTCACCACAAGAATAACCGCTCTAGATCTCCAACTGAAACCAAGTTTATCATAGACCCAATATAACTGAACCTTACCAACAAAGGTGATCTATAAAATTCCATGGATATTCCACTGGAACAGTTCATCACAATAGATATGATAAATAAAATTGAAACCTACACTATGAAGATTAAATTCCTTTAGATTTAAGAATCTTTAGTTACTGATTTTCTGCTTATGAATAAAATAGATAAAATGTGGAAAACATAGAACAATAAAACAAAAGTATACACCATTTATAAAATAATACAAAGACTTGCTTTGGGAAACCCTTACAGGAGAAATCCCAGCTAGAAGGTGAGGCTTCTCTACTCTCTTCTCTCTGGTATGGAAATAATGCAAGTACAAAGGCGAAGACACTTTGATCTATAGATTTAATTAGGACCCGTGGCATGTTACAATTCTACATAAAATTAACCCCCTGTGTTATGATTTCTAATTTCCCACTCTCGATTTTTCTTCTCTACTATGGAAAAAAATACAATAGTATAGAATGGAACCCCTTCTCCTCCTAGTGGCCTGGTATTTAACATAGCCCGATAGCCATCTAGGGGTAGGGTTTTGACTTCCTCGACCCTAAGTTGTGATAAGGTTTAGGACCTTCTAGAATATTCTTGAAATTACATACGTGGCTAGCCCCATATGCATGAGTAATCGGGGATGACATGTCATCCTCTCGTACCATGGTGGTCATCATGGCAAGTCAACTTGTAGGAGGCGTAACTTTTGCATACAAGCTTCAATTGATGTGATTCTTACACTGTTGGAAAGGTATTAGTGAGTGGAATATAGACAATAGTTCGATAGTAAGGTTTGGACCATAAAAAAGTATCATTTGATGCCTCAAAATTCCTCCAGAACATTTTAGACAATTTTTGGACCCAAATTTCCAAATTTGGACCAGCCGGTTAAATGGTTGTGCAAGTTGATTCCTCCTAGTTTTTCACCCATAAAACATCGAGATAAATGAAAAATAATGTGATTATCTTGTTGGATTACTAAGAGGGGNGGGGGGGGGGGGTGAATTAGTAATAGAGCAATCTAATCCTTTTAACCATATAATGTAAGTGTTATATCAATATAGCATTATAATCCAATATTTTTAGAGTAAATAAAAAATGAACAAATGAACCAATGAACAATCATACACATACACAGTACACCAGTGATTTTACGTGGAAACCCAAAGCGAGATAAAACCACATAATGATTTTTCTTATATGTATTGAAGAGTTAAATTCATTGGAAGCACTAACTTCCTTTGTTTTCTAGTTCCAACTAGAAGGAGGCTCCAACCCCCTAGTTTCTCACGCTACAACCTGAGAGAAGATCCAACTCCCCAATTCTCTGAATACAACCAGAAGGAGGCTACTACCCCTTATGTTCTCCGAATACAACCGAAAGGTGGCTACAACCACTTGTCCTTTCCCCGTCAAACCGCCCTGATGTATAAGTAGAAAGATGGAACCATTGTCACACTATCACTGTCAGATATACTTTTGTAAACCTGTACCAATCAAACTACACCAAACAACTTGTACCAATAACTTGAACCATGCATCAACCATGAATCAACTTGTACCTCAACATGTAATCAACCTGTACCATAAACAAGTGCATCAACCATACACCAACCTGTACCTCAACCTCAACCAAAATCCTTCATCAATTTCATCATCCAAATCTGATTTGTAACTCTGTATTAGACCTGGTGTATATGATCACATACTTGCAAACCTTCCTTAACTTTAACAACAAGATACTAACATTTTCATCAAACTTTACTTTACTCTCACATGACTAGTTTTGGATTGGTCAACAACCCTAACTTGAAATAATCATAACTATGTACCTGTAATTAATAAAGATTTGAAAATAGTACACAGTGTTATTTAGTGTGTTTTATGCAATTCCTCCAGGTGTCACTATTTGGAACCTCTCAGAAAAGTATTTATAGAAAAAATGACATACCTTGTTGAATTATGGATTATTCTAGAGAGCGAACTTGTAGAGCATGCCCCACACATAATATTTGTTGTATGGATCTGAAAATTGTACACATAATACTAAAGACTTTAATCTAACCAACACATTTGGTTTTACTGAATTTGGATCTATTATGAAGAAGTTATGGCATTTTAACCCGAAACACATGTTTTAGACTAGTTTCAGGACTAACCACAAACCCTATTTTCCATGGAGTGTAACTCCAAAAATACAATGACCCACAAGATGAAATTTGTACCACAACTAGTTGGATATGTTTTCTCAATGGCCTTCCAATTTCACGGTCTGAATCATTCTAGAAACAATGTTACTGCGAAAATGGTGAGATGACCTGTAAATAACATACCTTAGAAAGCATCATCAAAAGAATTTATCCTCCTTTGAATTTCGACCTTCTTTACTTCACCTTCCCTCTAAAATTCGGCTTAGATATCCTTTGGTTACCTCATTCACCTGTATATATTCAATATGCTCAAGTGTAATTGAAATGAGAGAGCCTTGCGTCTTATTTATACTCTCCAAGTAGCTTCCTTAGAAGCATCTTCTAGGCCACTTTGTCCACATAGCCACTTTGTCCACATAGTCACCTATGTCCAACTTTGCCCAATTTTCCACTTGTCCATATATCCAATNCAACCAAAATCCCTCGTCAATTTCATCATCCAAATATGATTTGTAACTCTATAATAGACCTGGTGTATATTATCACATACCTGCAAACCTTCTTTAACTTTAATAACAAGAGACTAGCATTTTCATCAAACTTTACTTTAGTCTCACATGACTAGTTTTGGATTAGTCAACAACCCTAACCTGAAATAATCATAACTATGTACCTATAATGAATAAATATCTTAAAATAGTACATAATGTTACTCAGTGTGTTTTATACAATTCCTCTGGGTGTCACTACTTGGAACCTCTCAGAAAATGATTTATAGCAAAAATGGCATAACTTGTTGAATTATGGCTTATTCTAGAGAGCAAACTTGTAGAATGTGCCTCGCATGAAATATTTGTTGTATGGATCAGAAAATTGTACACAGAATACTATATACTGTACTCTAACCAACACATTTGGTCTTACTAAATTTGGATCTTTTATGAAGAAGTTGTGACAGTTTTACCCAGAGCACATGTTTTAGATTAGTTTCAGGACTAGCCACAAACCCTATTTTCCACGAAGTGTAACTCAAAAAATAAAACGAACCACAATATTAAATATGTACCACAACTACTTGGATATGTTTCCTCAATGGCCTCCCAATTTCAAGGTCTGAATAATTTTATAAAAAAGGTTATTGCAAAAATGGTGAGATGACTTGTAAATAACATACCTTAGAAAGCATCATCAAAAGAATTTGTCCTCCCTTGAATTTCGCCCTTGTTTACTTCACCTTCCCTCTAAAATTTGCCTTAGATATCCTCTGGTTACCTCAGTCACCTGTAGATATTCAATATGCTCAAGTGTGATCAAAATGAGAGAGTCTTGCCTCTTATTTATACTCTCCAAGTAGCTTCCTTAGAAGCATCTTCTAGGTCACTTTGCCCACATAGCCACTTTGTCCACATAGTCACCTATGTCCAACTTTTCCCAATTTGCCACTTTTCCATGTATCCAATATCCACTTGACCATTTAACCCATTTTTCTCATTTTAGGGTTAACCTTCTTATAACCACTTTCCATAATTAGAAAGTTCTCCATTTACTTTATTATTTAAATAATCATCCTTGACTTTGTCACTTCACTTTATTATTTAAATAATCCTCTTTGACTTTGTCACTTCACTTTATTATTTAAATAATCCTCTTTGACTTTTTCACTTCACTTTATTATTTAAATAATCATCTTTGACTTTGTCACTTCACTTTATTATTTAAATAATCCTCTTTTACTTTGTCACTTCACTTTATTATTTAAATAATCTCTTCTTTGCAAGAACTTTGACTACTTTGACCTTTTGGGGCTTCTAGATGACTCATGAGGGTTATCCAACTTCACATGGCCATAACTCTCTAACCGTGAGGAGTTATGTGGCATACCACCAGAAATGGCATGACATGTACTATCCATCTAGAATAGTCTTATCTGCAAATATATCAAAACTCATACCATTATACATCAAACAAACTTGGGTCCATTACCCAAACCTTTTTTCTACCATACTTTCTTCAAGGGTTGACATCAATGACAACCAACCCAATTAATCAACAATCTCCCCCTTTGGCATTGATGGCAACACTATGATGCAATATTGAAATCATATCACTCATGCTCCCCCTGGAACCATGCCTACATATATGTGACCAATTCTCCCCTGGAACCATGCCTTTATTATCTGCATCTAATAAATCTCTCCCCCTTTTTCATCAATGGAAAAGGTATCTTTCCATTCGGGGTTTCTCCCCCTAACTGACTCGTCTGATCTCCCAACCTGAACTGCCCTCTTTATGGTGCTTCCTCGTGTACATCTAAGACATATAAGATAAGTATTCAAAAGTATTCATTTTGGAGTAGAAATAACTCTAAGTCTTTGGAGAAGATACTCAAAGGCTTCCCGTGGAAGCGGTTTTGTAAAGATGTCTGCCAATTGTTCTTTTGTGTGCACATATTCAACTCTGATGTTGTTTTCTGCAACTTGTTCTCGTAGAAAGTGATACTTGATTGGAATGTGCTTCATCTTGGAGTGCATCACCAGGTTCTTTTAGATACTGATGGCGCTTGT
>SNQJ01S0024630.1:29884-47279 GCA_010110895.2 Picea sitchensis | reverse complement strand
ATTATTTAAATAATCATCCTTGACTTTGTCACTTCACTTTATTATTTAAATAATCCTCTTTGACTTTGTCACTTCACTTTATTATTTAAATAATCCTTTTTGAATTTTTCACTTCACTTTATTATTTAAATAATCCTCTTTGACTTTGTCACTTCACTTTATTATTTAAATAATTTCTTCTTTGCAAGCAAATTGACTTCTTTGACCTTTTGGGGCTTCAAGCCAAGATATGAGGGTCCTCCAACTTCGTAAGGCCATAACTCTCAAACCATTAGGAGTTATGTGACGCTCAACATACCACAAAAAATGGCATGACATGTACTATCCATCTAGAATAGTCTTACTTGAAAATATATCAAAACTCATACCATTATACATCAAACAAACTTGGGTCCATTACCCAAATCTTTATGCTACTAGACTTTCTTCAAGGGTTGACATCAATGACAACCAACCCAATTAATCAACAGATCCAATCCAGATCATACCTCGTCATTTAGGGAGGCTTTTGGTCCCCAAAAGATTTATTGAATGAGGTGATAGAATTTGTTCTCTATCTTTTCCCCCGGAGTACCACTTTGATTTTCCTAGAAGTTGTCCTTTCAACCCAATCTTCCAAAGGTCATGTTGTCCTTGTCTTGTAGTTCTTGACTACTTTTGCAAAAACAATTCTTTTGCCAAATCTGCCTGAGAATCTGGTGCTAAGTCCTCTATGGAAGGTAGGAATTGGTCCTCCTTCTGATCCAACATGAAAGGCTCATAGAGTTTAATATTCTCCACATTCACTATTGAATAAATGCACATGTATGGGGTTAGACTAGCTCTGTAGGTGTTATCTCCCACATTTTTAAATAACTCAAAATGACCATATTGTAGACCCTTGATATTTTTACTAGGACCCTATAGTATTTCCTTATTTAGTTGTAGCCATACTCTGTCTCTGACTTTGAATGTTCTCTCTGTTCCATTTTGGTTATGTTTAACCTTTACTTTTCCCATGACTTCTTCAACATCTCTTGTACTTGCAAATGGATTTGTCGTATCTTCTAAAAACAAATTCTTGTTTTAGTGCATCTCATGTGAGGTCCTTCCTCACTCCTCCTTGTTGTCCATCTACAACATCTAAGGGTGAAGGTGGAATATATCCAAATAAAGTTTCAAAAGGTGACTTACCAATAGAAATGTGGATTGCTTTGTTATAAGAGTTTTGTATATAGATCATATTTTCATCCTAGGTCTTCAAATGCATCTGATTGTAACCCCCCAAAAGTTGTAGCAAATTCCCATTGACTACTTCTGTCTGCCCATCTATCTATGGATGGAATATTATATACCTCTCGAGCTTAGTGTCCATCTTCTCCCACAATGTAGTCTAGAAGGCACTGAAAAATATGGTGTTCTTATTTGATATGATGCTCCTTGGTATCTCAAAGTGCACCCAAACCTGCTCAAAGAACTTGTTTGTTGCTTCTTTTTCGTTGATGGTCTTCTTACAAGGCATGATAATGCACATCTTGTTGAACCTATCAACTACCAAAACTATAAATTTATGTCCGTTCCTGGTTGTTGGTAACCCTCCCACAAAATCCATGGAAATACTTTCCCAAGGTAGAGTGGGTACATGTAAGGGATGATATAGACCTTGCTTCATGTTGTTGGAATTGCTTGTACAACAAAGTATACATCCTCTAATATATTGTGCCACATATTCTTGTATTATGGGCCAGTACACATATCTCTGTAAGTTGGAAACTGTATTCCCAACACCAAAATGTCACGTAACCTTGGAAGTGTGAGCCTTTCTGATAAGTTGGAATCATTCACCTTTAGGGACACATTGTTTTTTGAGCTTGTAGAGTAAACCATTCTAGAAATGATAGTAAACCTTGCTATCACCTTCTTCTATATGAATTTATCATTGTAGATTCTCAAAAAACCTCCTTGTAGTCCTCATTTTTTGTGTATGCCTCTTTGTATGTGTTAGCACACATTATTGATCAGGTTTTTTTTTTCCATAGGAAGTGGCATTCTGACGAAGAAAAAATGAAAGAAGAGGGCTCAAAAAACCCATCAAATGTTTTTGTCCTAAGTCGGGCGATGATATGAAATTTTGTAGACCACACAATCCCAATCATCTCATCATCTTCCTATCATCAGTGTCCACGTCTTCCTGCCAAGTCTTCCCTGCAAGCATCCAAAAAATCTCCAGATGGTGAAGTTCAGAGTGTGGCCCGTCTTGATCCTGATGTATATAGTTCATGAAAGTGGGACGGAAGTTGAGACCTCATCTCACCGCGTAAATGGAAAACATCCAGAGAGTGACCGTAAAGGTAGATTGCCAATTATGGACATATTTTCCTGTAAATCACATAACAGCACTTGTCTTGCATCTGACAGAAGATGCACTGAATGAAAACGTTAATGCGGTGGTCTGATCACACTCCTGGTAGTTTCAACAATTCTGAGTGTATGTATGCGGTTTTGATATTTTGTTATGGTCGATGGTTGAGCTAAGCTCCCGTATTGTAATGTTTTAACGAAGCTCTGGTTCTCTAGTTATGTAACTTGATTTGAGACTTCTTGTTTAATGAAAGTCAACTTCTATTTCCATCTAAATTGCATTTGATATTGAATGTTCATGATTGAAGGATTCACATGGATTGTGGTGACTGTGTTGTAATGGATATTTGATTGCAATGCATTTATAACATTTTTAGTTTCCTGAAACTTCGAATTCAAGAGTATCTTGTTTTTATATTTTTTCCTCCTTAGGCTATTGGAAGACCTGATATCTAGAGCATACCTTTACATCTTCTCCTCAATTTATTCCTCCTACTCACCCTTACTACAACTTACTGGCCGAAGTTGATCAAGACCTCATTTGCTTGTGCATACTGCCCCAATTTTTTGAGTTAAAACGATATTCTCTTGAGTCTTCCATATTTGACCTCTTTAAATCCATTAACAATGACATATAACTTGATGGGTACTGGGCTTACCTCCACCACAATCCAGAGGTGACTTCTGGTGCTAAAATTTTTGGCATCGTTGCCAGAGAATGAATTCAAGACATTTCCCTGGGTAAGCATGACAATGAGCTACTGATTCTGAAGTTGCATCAGAAATCGGTAACATTGAATATTGCAACCTGCACCTGGACACTCCACTGTTTCGACTCCATTATTTCAGTTCTGGATCCTAAAGACAGACACACGAGTTCCACTTCACTGCTGCCACTAGAGACATTTGAAGCTGACCTAGAGGAAATTATTAGAAAGGTAAAGATCTCTCAAAAAGGTACCTCCACAGCTGTACCAAATTTTTCTGATAATTTGCATAATTCCTCTTTACAAACTCCAGTAATTGTTTATGATTCTCCTATTATACAAACTGTCGGAGTTTCAAGAAATTTAAATTTTGGGAGTTTTCCTGTCGATTTCTCCCCTCCTATTCTTGGTTTGGAAGAAGAGAGCTTTGACACCCCTTTCTTCCATGAATTTGTTAAGTGGAAGGAGAGATATTTGACATTAGAAGACTTTCCTACTCCTCCTCATTTTAGATTTATTGCAATTACAGAAGTGGAAACCTCCGTTACCTCTAGCCCCTCATCTTTATCTCCTAACGATCAACCTTTTCCTTTTTATCCCAGAAGCACAACCCCAGTCTCGCCTGTCTGAAATCCATATCCTTCTGGTTCTCCTTCTGTTCACACTCCAATGGTAGGAGATAATCCCCCCAAAACTAGGATGGAATCTATAATAGCTATTAGGTATGCCCCTCTTGTTTTGCCTCAACCTTTGAATACCCTCCCAATGGATGGATACCTTAAGAAATTGCCCAAGTTCACAGGCGAGGGAGACATAACCACAGAGGAACACCTTAAATCCTTTTACAGTTTTACAGATTGTCATGTCATCATGGATGCAAATGTATGGATGAGGATTTTTTTTCATAGCCTTGAGGGCAAGGATATGAAGTGGTTTAAGGCCTTGCCTTCTGGATCTATCAATGGGATTGAAGCCCTAAATGAATCCTTATTAAAGAATTGGGGGCATAGAAAGGATTTCCTTTACTATATTGCAGAGCTTAGATCACTGAAGAAAAAGGAAGGGGTGTATGTTTATGAATTCTCAAAGAGATTTAATAAAATGTATAGAAAAATTCCCACTGAGGTTAAGCCTACAGAAACCTCTGCAAAGATTATTTATTCTAGTTCTTTTGACCCTAATTTCTTCCTCATGTTAAGAGAAAGGAGAGCTACCTCCTTGTCTCATATGCAAGATGCAACCATTGAAGTAGAATCCAATATTATGGCAGTTGATGAGCTTAGGAGTAAGGCTGACAGGGAAAGAAGTAGGGTAAGGTATGAAACTTCAACCTCTTCCTCTGTTGCCCACCCTCAAGATGATGAGCTTATCAAATTAGTAAAATCCCTTTCTGCTGATATGGAGAAGGTAAAAATTGAAGCAAGATAGACCTATAGAAGTACGCAAAACGTTGATAACAAAGGTACCTTCAGGAGACCCAATAATTCTCCTTAGATACTTCCAAGAGATTAAAGAGGTTGGGATATGGATGATCAAAGAATTAAAGCCCCTCTCCAAAATAACCTTGTCACTGATGAAGAAGAAAAGGAAGAGGAGGTTGATCCCGAAATCCATTGTCTTGGGGATACCTCCTCAGTTGCCCATTTAACTCAATCTGCATACGAGGAGTCTCTAGTGGACAACCAACTAAATGAGCTGAGTAAAGGGGAAAAAACCAACCACACTCCAAACAAATATAACCTGAGGTCCAAATAGAAAGAAGGGAAATCAAACATCCCTGATCAACCTACCAGAGAAGAAAATCTTGATAAAGATATTATAGACTGAAGCAAGGAAAAGAAGGCACAGACCCCCCCACCAGTGGTCAAAAGTCTTGTTCCAGAAGTGAGAGAAATTCTAAATCCCACCTCCTCTTTCATATTTGAGCATTAAATACAAAATATTAGAATCCATGCACCCATTTAAGAGTTGGTCAAGCATGAAGACTTCAAAAGGCGCCTCTCCAAAATGTTGCATCCCGAACCTTCATCTCATTCCACATACTCAATAAACCTCTAAGATGAGAAGCCTGCAATCATCCTAGGTCCTTTGGTAGAAGATAGAGATGATTCATCCCCTCCCTTATATACTTCACTGAACATACGTGACAAGGTGTTGCACAACTATTTGATGGATTCAGGGGCATGTCACAATCTAGTGCCTAAGATTGTCATGGAAGAGCTTGGTCTGGAGATTACAAAAGCCTACCATGACCTGTATTCTTTCGACTCGAGGAAGGTAAAGTGCCTTGGGGTTATCAAAGACTTGGCCGTATATATGTTCTAGCTGCCAATGAAAAGTGTGATCATGGACATCATGGTAGCTGACATTCCCCCTAAGTTCGAGATGCTTTTGTCTAGATCTTGGGTAAAAAGACTAGGGGGAACTTTGCAGATGGACCTCACCTATCATTACGGTGTTTGGGGGTTATCATATGAGACTTTATAGGGAAGATCAGTTGGCCTACATTATTAGTGATGAATCAAACCCCACAAACCATCCTATATTTTCTCTTGACACAGATTTTGGATCTAGTTTGTTGCAACTCACCAATGCTCCTAAACCTCCTCTGGAAATCAAAAAGCGGCCTATTACTTTTTTGTGAAAATTCCCCTCCTATCACCTCTATGTGGAAAATGTTCTTAGATGGAGCCTCTTCTAAGGAAGGTGTTGGTGCTAGAGTGGTTCTTGTTTCACCTTCTCAAGAGACTATAACTCTGTCCTACAAGTTAGAATTCATAGCTACCAATAATGTGGCAGAGTATGAAACTCTTGTCATAGGTTTGAGGGCTTCAAAAGACATGGGAATTGAAGAGATATCAGTATTTGGGGATGCTGAGTTAATTGTCCATCAAGTAAGAAATCTTTACCAAGCTAAGCACCCTAGGCTAAGAAGTTATAGAAATGAATTGTGGGACCTTATTGACAATTTTTTCCTAGCTTTCAACATTTCATTTATTCCAAGACAAGAAAACATCATGGATGATTCTCTGTCTATTTCAGAAAGCAATTTTAGAGTCCCTTTCCACCAAATCTCATGTATGATGTAGAAGTAAATTACAGACCCTCTACACCTAACAATGTCAAGAATTGGAAAGTATTTGAGGATGATCTTGAGATCAAAAGATTCCTTGAGACCGTTGATGAGTTTTATGCACTACACATTGATCAAGATCGGGATTCTGAAAGTAATTCTCATGCTGATGTTTTCCTCAACAAAATTAGTAATCACCATATTGTTCAGCTTCCTAGCAATCACATTCCGAAAGGACTAGTTCCTTTGGGAAGACTATTTGACAGAAATGATGTGGCAGTGAAAGTTAAAGGATCGACTGATGATGTTGATGTAGCTGAATGCAACATTGGTACAGAGAAAGATCAAAAATTTGTCAAGTTGTTGAGCAATCTGTTAAGGGAACAAAGGATTGAATATGCTGAGCTATTAAAGGAGTTTGATGATGTGTTTTCCTGGACTTATGAGGATCTCATAACATACGACACAAGAATCATTGAGCATAAGATCCCACTAAAGGAAGAGGCCAAGCCATTTAGGAAGAAACTGAGACAGATCAACCCGATGTTGTTGCCTATCATGGAGAAAGAGGTAAAGAATCTTTTAGATGCCTAGATTATCATTCCTTTGAGGTATTCTGAATGGGTGGCCAAATTGGTCCCAGTGAGAAATAATAATGGAGAAATCATACTTTGTGGTGATTTCAGAAACCTAAACAGAAGCTCCAAGAAAGATAATTATCCATTGCCAAAAATTGAGCACATATTGCAGAGGGTGACAGGTGCAACCAGGATGTCCATGATTGACAACATTTCTGACTCCAATCAGATTTATGTCTTACCTAAGGACAAAGAGAAGACATCATTCACCACTCCATGGGATACATTCATGTATGCTAAGATGCCCTTTGGATTGATGAATGCAGGAGCAACTTTCCAGCCTACAATGGACATCGCCTTTATTGGGGAAAGGGATAAATTTGTAGTCATTTATCTAGATGACATTACAATTTTCTCTAAGAATCATAAAGAACATTGTCATCATTTGAGAAAGGTCTTCCAAAAATGCAGAAGATTTGGTCTCTCCCTGAATCCCAAGAAGTCATTGTTTTCTATGAAGGAGGGAAAATTATTAGGGCACATAGTATCAGCTGAGGGAGTAAACATTGATCCCAGCAGGGTGGAAGCCATCCAAACCTTATCACTCCTTAGATCCAAGAAAGAAGTTCAATCTTTCTTGGGGAAGATTAATTTTCTGAGAAGTTTTGCTTCTAATTTTGCTGAACTGGTGAAGGACATTACAATCATGTTGAGGAAAGGAAACGAAATCAAATGGAATGTTGAATCTCATAGTTCCTTTGATCAAATAAAGAAGGCCATGACCGAAGCACATGTTCTCATCAGTCCTAATTACTCCAAATATTTTATGATTTTCTCATTTTCTTCATTTGAGACAATGACAGTTGTTTTGTTGCAAAAGAGTGATGAAGGGTTTGAACATCCATTGCATTTTATAGTAGGGCATTGAGAGATGCAGAGAAAAAATATAACATCACGGAAAAACATGCCTATGCTTTGTTTAAATCCCTCAAATCCTTCGGGTTCTATAATTTTCATTCAAAGGTCATTGCATATGTCCCTTCAACTTCTGTGAAGGATATTCTCATTCAACCTGACATAGATGGGAGAAGGAGCAAGTGGATTTCTAAAATACTTGAATTTGACTTGGAGATAAGGCCCACCAAATTGGTTAAGGATCAAATTTTATCCAGGCTGCTTGCTGAATCTAATTGTAAATCCTTGGGGGTGAATTTCATCAACACTTGCTCAGAAAATCAGTAGGATAAGTTTTTTGATACAAGTTCCCAAGTCAACCCTCCATTATCAGGATGTTCTTGGTACAGGAACACCATTTTATTTCTACAGAAGTTGCAGCCTCCTGATGGCATGGAAAAAAGAAAGATAAGAGATTTAAAGCCTAAATAAATTAAGTATTGCCTCATTGATCAAGTTTTATATTGGAAAGATCCTCTAGGAGTGTTGTTGAGATGTTTAGACCCACATGAAGCCCAAATTATCATGTCTGATTTTCATGAAAGTTTGTGTGGGGGACATCACTTCTGGAGAACAACAACCTACAATATTATTAGAGTTGGCTATTTGGCCTAGCCTATTGACTGATGTTTGTGCTAAAATTAGGGCTTGTGTCAAGTGTCAGAAATTCTCAGGAAATATCAACTCATGTCCCTGCCTTTGAATCCTATGGTAGCTTCAGGACCCTTTCAGCAGTGGGGCTTATATTTTATTGGGGAAATTGATCTTGCTTCAAGTGGTCAACATAGGTGGATATTGACTACCATAGATTACTTTACTAAGTGGATAGAATCCATCCCCACAAGGAGTGCTTCCCACAAAGTAATCATTGGCTTTCTTGAAGATATTATGGCAAGGTTTGGTTGTCCAAAAAGAATTGTCACTGATAATGTTTCATCCTTTAAGGATGAACCATTAATTCAATTATGTGAGCAGTTTGAAATTGCATTGATTCACTCAGCTCCTTACTACCCCCAAAGGAATGGAATAGAAGAGTCCTCAAACAAGAGCCTTATAAATATCATCAAAATATTGTTAGAGGACAATAAGAAAGCATGGGATTCAAAGCTCAGGTTTTCTCTGTGGGTTAACAAAGTGACAACAAAGAGATCTCTTGGCATCTCTCCTTTTCATCTTGTTGACACAAAGGCAGACCCAGGGTTCAACTCCAAGAGAGCACCAAGAAGCCCTAACTATTGGCCCTTTCAGCTACACCTGCGAAGCAGATGAAGTCTCACCCAAAGAAACTATGGGGGGGTTGAAGGACAAAGATGTCTACAACCAGGGGAAATAACAAGTGGATCCAGTACTAGAACAATACAACATTCATATGTCACTTATCAACTTAGATCTACTCTGCCCTTCTATTTATTATATCTAACATGCTAATGCAATCACATCATATCAAATGGAAAAGATAGAAGACCAATCACACATAACACACAATATACGCGGTTCACCCTCTCTTTAGGGATACATCCATAGAACTGTGCTTTATAATATATTAGGATGAAGCATATAGTTCTTGTCTATGCTCTTAGCTAGCATATCTTATCTCTTCTCCTCTCCCCTCCCTGCACACACAGCTGCAGGGTTGGCCTTTGCACCCAACTGAATATCTTACAATACTAGAAGGCTCTCCCACTTAGCACTTCTCTCTCCCGCAAAAATAATCTCTCACAACATACCAACAACTAGATCGATACTAGTAACAATGACAACAAAACCCAACCCAAGTCCTCTTGACCTTTATTTATACATTACAATAGATCACCAATATCCTTAGGCCGAAACCTAGGTGTCAAAACCCTAGATACCAAAACCCTAGGTGTCTAGAACCCTAGGTCAACTTGACCTGTGTTTTCAGGGCTTCGCCAACCTGTCTTTCCTTCCTTCTCCTGTGGTGCTCCAAAGCAACTGATGATGGATTCTTCTGCTTGCTGAGCTGTCTATGGTCCTTCTTTCTTACTGAAATTTCATCCTCAATCTCCTCATTCAACGACTTGATTCCTTGGACTTCGCTCCATCTTTTCTGTTCTTTTGATCACTTCGACCCAATAACAGTCACTGTGCCTTCTGCGAAGTTCACATTTTTCCTTTTCTTCCTTGTTCTTCACTTACTTCCATAACCAAGGGCCAATAGCCCCCCAACACTCACCTGTGACTCGTCCTGAGGCACTTCAGATCTGACTCTTTTATTTTACTTTGACTTCAGATTATGTAGTGCAACCTCTGCTTTTTGTTTGATGCCTCCTCTCCTTCCTTGTGTAGACTATATTTTCTATGTCTGGTACCCAGTTTCAACTGCACCTGGTACCTAGACCCTTTTCCTTCATGCTTCTACTAAGAGATACAAGGCAACTGGTTGTCATAATACAACTTCAGTCGGCTCCCATTCACTAATCCTTCCTTCCATTCTCCCTTCAAGGTCTTCAACTATGCAACTCCTCCTTCTGTAACATAAGAGACCTCATATGGCCCGAGCCAATGCATTCTGAACTTCCCAGAATGCTTGATGAACTTACTGTCATATACCAGTACTAGATCACCTTGTTTGAATGCCTTCTTCTTGATGTGCCTATCATGATAGGCCTTCTCTCTTTCCTTCTGTACCTGCTGATGGAATCCTGCAATAAATCTGTCTTCTTCGAGTTCGACCAACTGTGCAAGTCTCTCTTGAACAGTGCCAGTGTCATCCATATCTGTAAAGGCAACAATTCTTAATCTTGGCACCAAGTATTCCATTGGAACAACAAATACAAGACCATAAACCAACTTGAAGGGGGTTTGCATTGTTAGCTTCTTGCAAGTGGTTCTATAGGCCCATAATAATGCTGGTACTCTTAAATCCCAGTCATCCCTGTTCACACTACAAATCTTCGTCAACGCTATCTCCAAGATCTTATTGAATGCTTCCACTGTCCCATTTTCTTGTGGATGGTAAGGTGTGCTCTTCTGATGGTGGAATGCAAATTCCTCAGTCAAGGCTTCAACAGTCTTATTTATGAAATATGTGCCTTGATCACTCATAAGGATATTTTGGCATCCAAACCTGGTTATGATGTCATCAAATATGAAGCGCACAACTATAGTTGCACTACAGTCCTTGAATGCTCTTGCTTTAGCCCATCTGGTCAAGTATTCTGTCACAGTGATGATGTACCTTTCTCTTGTGTGCTTTCCTGGGGGGTTTATAGGTCCCACTAAGTCAATGGCCCATTTTTCAAATGCTTGAAGGGTCAGATTTGGTGCTAATGGAATTTCATCCCTCTGGGAAGGCTTCCAAACTCTTTTGCATACAATGCAGGATTTGTAATAGTCTTTAGCATCTCTGTGTAAGGTAGGCCACCAAAGGCCAGCTCTCAGAACCTTCTGTGAAGTCGCTTTCCCTACATAATGTCCTCCTGCGATGCCTTCATGAGATTCTACGAGGATCAATGGTCGCTCTACCTCCATAACACATCTTATCAATATCTCATCAGGTCCCATTTTGTATAGCTATCCAGCTATAAGTGAAAAGTCTGTAGTGCGCACTACTAGTTGTTTCTTTTGGGGAATTCTATATTCACTAAGTGGAATTCCTGTTGAAAGGAACTGGAATATTTCTTCGAAGTGGTCATAAATATTTCTAATGGCTAGCAACTATGCATTTGATAGCGTGTCCTCCAAACTAGTGGGCTCTTCTCCATGTTCCAACCTTGACAAGTGATCAGGACCTTTGTTCATTCTTCCTGGATTTACTATGATCTCAAAGTCATATTCATGAAATAGAAGAATCCATGTGCATATTCTCCCCCCCCAACACTGGCTTTTTGACTAGGTATTTCAGTGAAAAGTGATCAGTAAACATTTTAAAGTGCCCTCCCAACAAGTAGTGGTGGAATTTTTGCAGCACATACACCATGGATAACCCTTCTCGCTCAGTGGTGGTGTAGTTGACCTCTGTAGTTGATAGCTTCCTACTAAAAAAAGATAATGGATGATCAATCTATCCTTCACCAGGTTGTGCTAAGACTTCTCCTAAGCCAATGGAATATTCATCGACATGTACATGAAACTCCTTGGTCCAATCTGGGAAAACCAGAATGGGCGCAGTGACCATCTTCTGTTTCAGTGTGTCGAAGCTCTACTGGCATTCGTTTGTCCAACTGAAGTGACAATATTTCTTCAAAAGATTCTCCATGGGTGTTGTAATCTGGGCATAACCTTTGATGAACTTCCTATAATATCCTATGTGTCCCAGTGCAGTGTGCAATTGTTTGACTGAAGTAGGAGGTGGCAGATCAAATATAATGGAAATTTTAGATGGATCAACCAACAATCCCTGTTTGCATACAATATGACCTAACAACACTCCAAATGGTGAGAATAATATGCACTTATTCAGGTTCAAGGCAATTTGACACTGCCTACATTTATCCAACATTAGCCTTAGACATTCAATATGATTCTTCAGTAAACTAAAAACAGTCCAATCATCAAAATATGCTTCTAGAAATTTATGCAAAAACTCCTTGAATGCTTCGATCACCACCCTGGAAAATATGGTTGGGGCATTCTTCAATCCAAATGGCATCACAGTATATTGGTAGGATCTCCATGCTATTGCAAATGTGGTCTTATGGCGATATTCCTTGGCAATCTGGATCTGATGGTATCCTGAAAATCTGTCTGTAAAAGAATATACATCCTGGCCTCCCACATTATCTAACACTTCATTAGTGAATGGTGTAGGGAAGGGGTCATGAAAACAAGCATCATTCAACTTCCTGATATCTATGCATATTCTGATCTCTCCTATCTTCTTTTCTTGCACCACCATATGACTAATCCATTCTGACTCTTTGACAGGTTCTATAAGCCCTGCTTCCAACATTCTGTCGAGCTCAATCTTCAATTTCTCCTTATATTTAGGGTTCAATCTGTAAGGTATCTATTTGACTGGTCTTGCATCTATATTTAAAGGAATCCTCATCTCTTCCATAGGCCCTTTAATTCCCTTCATATTAATGAACTTGGTTGGAAACAAGTCCTGATATTCATGTAGTAACTTTGTAATTTTGTCAACGGTAGTAGCATCCCAATAATCTCCAACATTTGCAAACTTTGGTGTCTGTTTTGTCCCAATATTGACCTTCTTAATCTTGATTGGTTGTCTAATGAATGGTAACTGAACTCCTGGTCCTTCCACATCTCTTCAGCCTTATGTTTCTATAATTTTCACCTTTCTTGGATCATCGTCTTCATCAACATTGATGTTGTAACAACCTTGCAGTTTTTGCAGAGGCACAGTCCATTCATCCTGGTCTTTCTCCAAGCCGAGGCTAGAGGCCTCCTCAAATAATTTCTATCTAACAATCTGTAGTGCTTGATCTACTGAAGGATATTGAATTTTGAATAAGAAGGTGGCTACAAAATTCTGAGTCATACCTTTCCAATATGTAGTGATGAGGCACAACTCTGCTTGAAGGTACCAGTTGATAGGTGTTGTGTCTAGTGTGTTGATGAATTTGTGTGCCCATTGTTCTTGAGGAACGTTGCTCCAGGTTTCCTCATAGATTTGCACATGGTCCTTTGGGCAGCTTCGACCTGTGTATCGAACTTTGCAACCTTCTACTTGTGCTGAGAACCGCACTGTCATCAAGGTACAACATTGTACCCAGTCTTTAATATTGCTTTTGTGTGTCCCCCACCATCTTGCTGGGGTTACTTTTAGGGCCTCATCCATCGCCAACAATCTTTGTTGCATTGGTACACTTTCTTCAAAGTCTGACAAGAAGGTTTCTAAAGGATTTAGACCATCAAAGGTGGGTAAGTTACTTACTGTTGTGTTGATCCAACGAACTTCTTTGGTTAATATAGCACATCTTCTTATAGATACTTCGTACATATTATTCTGCTAGTTCTGCAGTGATTCTTTTGAGTTTGATGAACATGTGCTATCACTTCACCAACTTAGGTTTCCATCGACCGTAGGATTAATGTAATCATGTTGTCTGGCTGTTAGTTTGTATATATTTTCCAGTTCATATGCATGGTATTCTTCTCTAAAGGGCTCTGTGTATCACTGAACTTCATCTGGATCTAAGGGTGCAATGACCCTAAGGACATATTTTTCAAATGTCATACTTCTTTTCTTTAAATCAACAACAGTGGAATTATTGAAAGCCCAATCAATTCCTAACAACGCAGGGTATGTGCAACTGTCATCAACTATCTCAATTACCTCAAAATCTGCAAATGTTCTTACTCCATCGATGTCCACAAGGACATGTTCTAGTCTGCCAAAGGGGCATATAGCTTGCTAGTTATCCATCCTGAGCCTGATAAGGGAATAGATCAGCCTAGGTTTTCCCATCAGTGCCCAATTTTGCTTCGTCATGACATTGACCTCCGACCCTAAGTCGAGGACCACATAGTCTATGTCATATTTTCCTATTTGAGCATTCAAGTGTAACTCCTTATTTTCCCTTCTCTTCTTAATGATTTGGTGTACTGCCTTATTCAGTAAGGGGTTAGTCTTTCCTAGCTCATACTGTCTGATTAAAGTTTGTAGTTCTTTTACAACACTTTCATCCTGAATCAAATTGATACAAGTATATAGAGATTTCATGAGCTTGCTTACCTCTTTTCCTTCTTTTGGTGAAGAAGACTAATCAAATGCCAGAGGCATTCCATATTCTCTTACTTCTAGTCTTGTCTTCAATGAGGAACCCTAGTCTCCTTTGAATTCTTTTCTTGCTTCCTCAAATATTTGTCTTTCTTTCTTTGCATCAAAGGTTTGGGTCTTCTCTGTAGCTTTCCTAATTCCTCAATCTTCTGTTTTATTCCCTTGGGTCATTTTGTCATCTCCTATAGCAGTGCCTCCTCTAGTAATAACAATGAATCTAGGATATTCTTCGTGAACTTCAACTTTGATCAATTGTATTTGCAATTTCTACTGAGGTCCTCATTTCTCCTGAATTTTAACCAACAATGTTGTACATTCCTTGATAACGTGTTCGAAAGAGTTGCAGTAGCTACAAGTGGTACAAGGGTTCTGACAGTCCCTTACCATGTGTCCTGGCTGTGCCCAGTTATAATAGACTATCTGTCCTCGGCCTCGACCCATTCCTACTCCTCGTCCTCTTCCTTTGAATCCACCACGAGGATTGAATTTTCCTCTCCCAAGGGGGTTATACTACGTAGTGTTTCCTTCTTGTTGTACTTCACCTTGAATCTTGTATATATCTCTTGACCTTTAATGCATGAGATCATAAGCCCTACAATCCCTATCATCATGTCCCATGGAATTACAGAACGTGCAATACAAATTTGTGGGTGTCTAAATATATTTTTGCATGTAATAGCACACATCAGTACGATGTCTATTTTGGCATACCTCACACCAGGGTAAGGTGACTTTATTCAAAGGAATTGGAGGTCCAGAGGCCAAGTATTCATGGAACAGGGGACAATGTTTCTTGTCATGGCCCTCTGATTTTCATCTGACACATGAGATGTCTTCTCTTTTATATTTTCCCTTGTCTTTCTTCATATCTTCGACCTGCAAAGACAAACTAGTCAGCTGACTCAATATCTGACTCATACCTGAGTTGGATTCTCCCATAGGGGCTGATTCTAAATTCATGGTAATCTCCAGTGCCTCAACCTACGAAGCAGTATTCTACTGCATCAGAGGAGCTCTGATGTGTGGTAAGAGGGTAGTAATGAACCATTCCTTTTTCTTCTCATCTGGGATCTGAAAAGTCAATCAGCCTGTTAAGGTCTTGAATCTCTGATCGATCTCCCAAACAGGTTCGACTACCTTCTGCTTGATCTCATTCAACTCTATAATACATTGTGACTCTGATTTGGGTTTCTTGAACTATGCAATCAATGCATTCTTGATCTCATTCAACGGTTTAGGCTGTGCAAGTCCTTGGACAAGATTCATGTACCAACTCAGTGTGCAGTCCCTTATGGTAGTGCTAAACTAGTTTCTTTTGACAGCTTCGTCGATGACATTTTTAATATTCCATACGGCTTCACATAAGAACCAATGTTGATCAGGATCTTCAGATCCATCTCCCTTAAAGATAAGGAGTCTCATCTCATCTGCCATAGATCTTCCTAGGTTTCCTGTTTGAGTATGTGGTGGACTACTAGTAATAGTACTTTGAACAGTCTGGTAACTCTGATTACTCTTATTGATTAATAATGTTGAACCAACCAGAGCATTAATAGTACTTACTTCAATATTCTGCGCAGTTCCTGAGGTTTCTGGCTCGTCCCGACAAAGTTCTTCATCTTCCTCTTCCTCTGCCCTAGCAGGTTCTGAATGCTCTTCGTCCGTCAGGTCTGCCTCTTCTCCACTGTAGAAACCCTTGACTTCGTAGTTCTGCTTGAATAAGTTTGCAAGATGAACTTCTCTGAACACTCTCCCACTACGCATATGTCCAGCTTCTGTGTCACTGTTACTGTCCGAATTCCTGAACATTATCCTTTTCAAGTCTGATCGATCTACTGTATCTTCAAGATGTTCTTCTCATGCAATAGCATCTTGATTCTGAACTTCAGAAAATGTAAATATTTTCCTTTGGGTCCCTTGAAAAAATATCTCTCGGCCTGGATGTATGACTCTACTCTGTCAACAAAAAACTCGGTGATGTAGCCCCCAATGGTGCTATCAAACCAATGATCCATTGCTCTCGACACGACGTTATCAACTCTCTTGAACTTCTTGATCAGTGCTGACATTGCATCATTCAAGGTTGAACCATTAATTCAAATCTGTGAGCAGTTTAGAATTGCATTGATTCACTCAACTTCTTACTACCCCCAAGGGAATGGACTAGAAGAGTCCTCAAACAAGAGCCTTATAAAGATCATCAAAATATTGTTAGAGGACAATAAGAAAGCATGGGATTCAAAGCTCAAGTTTTCTCTATGGGTTGACAGAGTGACAACAAAGAGATCTCTTGGCATCTCTCCTTTTCATCTTGTATATGGAGTTGAGGCCATCTTTCCTTCTCAACTGGCCTTACCTGTGGAAAAATTATTCCAGGACTACCAAGAAGAGCCTGATGATATGATCAAAAGAATATAACAACTAGTAGAAGTGAAAGAGACCAGAGAGTAGCTACTGGACATAACACATGACCATCAACAGAAGATCAAGCAGGCTTTTGACAGAATGGTAATAAAGGAGGATTTCTAGCTGGAAGATCTAGTGCTAAAATGGGATGCACCCAAGCAGGACAAAGGAAAACATGGCAATTTTGAAGCCTTGTGGATCGACCCCTTCAAGATTTCTGGGAAGTTTCCAAATAATACTTATAGGTTGCATGATTTGGAGGGTGATTGTTGGGTATGTGTTATATTCTTTGCACGAGTACATATTACCGGGACGACATATTTCCGGGACCACATGATATTAGGTGGTTTTTCGGCACATGGTTTTTTCCAATGGTTTTCTATTTCCGGTTAAGGAATTAGGGTTTTGGACTAATCCAGGTCATTGGGTTAGGGTTTTGGATGCCGCTGGCTCCTATATGTATATTGTATTGTAAACAATGTATCAATATAATATATGCTGGTTTTCTCGGTTTGGGTTTCCAGGTGAAAAATCTCTGTGTAATGTTTGTATTTGCCATTGTATCTTTTTTGTTCTTTTCTGAATATCAGTTTGCAGTAGATATTGTACAAGGTTAGAATTTACATTT
>SNQJ01S0024629.1:74310-87630 GCA_010110895.2 Picea sitchensis | reverse complement strand
CATCTTCATATGAAATTGATGGCTGTACACTGAACTATCTAGTCGATGCTATCAAATTTCACAGCAGACGACTGGAGGAATATTTATTTTTATGAGCACTTGCCTAATGGGATTGTCATCTTGAGGGCGGTTGTATGGAGTCCATACTGGCTCTCCCACGAACAACCTCATGGCCTGCAAACACAGTTCCAGTCTCAATATCAACCAAAACAGACATTTTCACAAAAATGTGCTCATCGCCATTGCCATAATGGAATAGATAAGCATTTCAATTTCAGGTTAAAACCAGCTATGGCCTCCAAACATGGCGTAAATGAGACTAGGGTGAATCTGTAAAGTAGACCTTGATGTAGTTGGATGTATCCAGGGTGAAACGATGATAAATGCCTGCGGGTAAAACAATCATGTCTCCTTTCTTTAACCAAACTCGAATCCATTTGTCATCGCCGTCTCTGACATCAAAGTATCCTGCACTACCATAATCAACATATTTATTGACTGTGCAACATCAAACCCTAGACTCCACCATATTTATTGATTGTGCACCATCAAACCCTAGTTGTGTTCTTCACAAAATTAATTAGGATTAATAATCAAACCGCTGCCCTCCAAGCAGAAACGAATCTCCTCGTCAGTGTGAATGTGCTCCTCAAAAAAGCTCTTTATCTTGTCCTCGTAGTTGGGCAGTTTATCCGGAGAGCATGTGATCATGTCCTGCAAAACCCATAGAACAAAAAATACTTCTTGGTTTCTTGTAGCCCTAGTAACCCTCGAATCAAATGATACAAAAACTTATTGGATTATATATTTATGTACCGTGTACGTATACCCTCTATTCTCGCGGATTTGCTGCAGGTCTGGATCCGTTTCATACTTATCGGCGTCCAGGTGCCAGTATAATACTCCCAAATCTGGAATGAGACACTGATATCAGTATTCTTCATATAATCTCCCAACAGTTAGGTCAAATTATCTTCACATAATCTCCGTATACGGGCATTAGGACTGACTTGGTTTGATCAGTAAATAAATACCTGCAAGCTTCTCCAGAGAAATGTCTTGCCTCGGCTCGCAGTGATGAGGCAACCTCTGGTCCTCGTCAGTTTCGTTCATATACCACGCTTCCATCGTTGGCCTGGGAACTGATATACATACACAGACATGTTGATTTATCGGCTAAATTGAACAAAAACTATAATAATGACCAAATTGCTCAATTTCAATTATTCTTCACTGGTATTTCCAGAGGTTCATTGCAGGTTATATCTTCATAACAATCCGGCTGGGATGCGAGAATCACATATCATATACCAGAGACAGAGAGACCAAAAGACACCACTGTTAGACCCGAAATGTATCCATAAATTTGTGACGATATGCAGAGCCCAACATCGATCCATATGCCATATACCACAAACAACCCACAGAATACATAACAGTAAAAAAAATCGTTTCGTTTTTTCTCAAATGAAAAGGGAAAGAAAAACCTAAGAGGGAAATCAAATATAAAAAGGAAATCCAAGCAGCCATTGATGAGAGATTATAAAATGGACGCATCCTTACAAAGTTATGCTGCAAAATTTACCTGGTTAAACGAGATTGCAATGGAATTGAATACAGGAAATGAAATGATGGACTCTTATGAATTCCACTCCTCTCTTATAAGCATTACTGCCTTCCAGTTACTTCATAATCTGCAATTTAACCACGGTTACTTCATCGGAGTTATGGTTTCGATGATGTCATCGCGGACGTGGGTCGAATAACACTATTACCATGTCCAACCAATTTTAGTCTGCGGCTGAATAGCATCGTGTCTAGGTTCATAGAACCGCCCAAATCATGAAATTAGGTTCGGGGTGACCGAAGCTGCCGGGTACAACGCCCTGGTAAACGCGAAAGAAGCAAAACGATGACCGACTACCAAGGGGGCCTCCTTTGTTCCCCACCCCACCTTGTTATCTAAAGGTCTTGGGATGGTTTATATATATTTTTTTAATTGGGGGGAATTGAGAATGGGAATTACTTAGGAGAGGTATAGATTTAAATTACATTTTTGTTAGTGTTTAATAAATAATTTATGATTCTTCCGGATGGGTGACAGGTGGCTTTTCGTAGACGAAAGATGGTAATTAGTAGTAATGAGTGTTAATAACCTTAATCGTCAGCCTTCCTCCCATTCCATTTGAATGACCTGCATTGAGCCTGGAGTTATGGTAGGGTGTTGGGATATTCTTCTAGGTTTAATGGCCCCTTGCGCGAACCAGGTTGGGCGTACAAAGCTAGGTACTAGGTCTAGGAGAGTTGTCACCTTCGCTTTCATGACGACCATCCCTATCAATTCACAAGGCATTATGAAGGCCAACGCTCCTTAGCGCTCTCCCATTCTACCATTTCTGCAAACTCTTTTGCTCCTCGGCTCTTTCTTGCTCTCGCACCTCCGACCACTTGCCACTACTCTTTCGCTGGCTTTCCTTCACAGTCCCATCCATAATCCCTACGCCATGCCAAGAGAGAGGGGGGAATTTAGAAGGGACTGTTGTATTACAGTGTCCTATCTAGACGCAACAGGTTCGACCCCTCTCATCTTGCTCTTATTACCACAAGCACTCTCGACCCAAGCCAAAATTGGTTGGAACCACCTTAGCAACCCTTGCCACCCCCCTCCAATCCTACAATGGACTTTGGCAGTTTCCCTGTCGAAGAAGAAACTCCCCCTCTTGAGGAGCATACTCCTTCGTTGAGTTTCCATCCTGAAATCACCTCTCTCAGAGTCCACACACAGGTTCACGGTTTCAGCATCGGTGGATGTATTGTGGAGGAAACAATTCCTCCTAGCTGGCAGGGGGAGAACCAACCGACAACTATGGATGCAGATTTCGAGGAGGAGCCGCCTCAGCTCTCCCCTCTTCGATTCTCGAATGAACATCTTCAACTCATTTTTTCTATGCGGTAGAAGCTTGATGACCAGACACACAATCAACGAATTCTTGGCCAGTGAATGGACCTCCTGTTCGACGCCATGACTGAAGCTCCAATTAACAAACAGTGCCAGACTTGTGGCCAAAAGTTCGTCCCAGCTTACAACATTCATGGCAATCCGAGTTCGCATATGGATTAGCTCCTCTAGGTTTTTGTTCTCTTTCTGGGTTTGTCACTTATGCAAAAATTGACAGACTCCCTCCCTCACAATGTATGTTAGTCGGTCATGGCAACCAATTTATGGTTATATTTTTGTTCATACTATAACATGTCAAGCAATTACAATTTTTTTTTGAAGACCACCTATCCTCATTTACAAGACACTATAGACAATATAATGACAAGAACTATTGATAATATATAAATCTTTTTATTTAAAAATAAAAATAAAAATAAAAATGATTTAATAAAGACTGAAACATCTAAAAACATACCTATAAAAAGAATCTTACTCGTAAAAAAAAGTCAAATTTATTCTTGTATCTATTCTTCTAACCTTATCACATGGAGTCAAAAAAATAATTTATATTTTAAAATCGAAAGAAAGCGACCTTCTGCATTTCACTCACGGTTTTGCATTGTAATTACATATAGCGACCAATTAATGGTTTCGACAAGGAATGGATTGACACCATGTTTCCACACATTTAATTACGGCTATAATCATCCATTCCTCATTAATTGTTTCAACGTTGGATGGCATGGCATGGCAGCGTGTGTTCGCACATTCATGGTTTCAACGTTGAATGGGATGGCAGCATGTTTCACACATTCATGGTTTCAACTGGTCTAGAATTCATGGTTTTAACTTACCCTGGTCATCGTTGAGAATTTCTATGGTCTGTTATTTCCAAGTACTAGCTATGAGTTAGGCATTAAAACTTTATCTAAATGTTTTATGTTTTTTATTATTTTTAATATAATTTTTTTTTGTAATTTTTTTTTTTTTTTGAAATTGTTAAATCTATTTAATTAGAGTATTTTAAGTTTTTTAAAGTATTGAATCTATTTGTATATTCAAAAATCTAATTTAAAAAATTATAATTTTATCAATAATTATTTTCTTAATCTATAATTATTTTAGTAAGTTATACAAAGAATTTATGTAGCTTGTTTTATATATTCATGGCAAGTCTAGAATTATTTACGAGTGTCAAATTTTATGAAAATACTTGAGTTCCATAATTATATATCTGACTAAGCCTTCCACAATGTATAGTTTCAAAATGGAGGAAGAACATTTTTTTGTGCTAAAGAAGAACGACCCATACTACTTTTTTTCCAATATATGGGTCACATGTGATCCATTCAATTAACCATTATGCAGACTTGGAGTGTGGGACTAATTAAATTTTAATTGTCCAATCCCCGTTAGTGCTCAACCTAGGTAGGTTACACACTATATATAGGCGTTGTCTAACTGTTCTACGAAATGATTTCGCCAAAATCCGACTATATAAATTTGTTGGAAATCACTATTTTTTTGTTGTTTAAAATCTATTTCTGAATGCAGAAATGAATTCAACATGCTAAAAAACACCTGGGGCACTCGGATTATACAAAAATAATCACTCAAATATGCGGATCTCATAATTTCTCACCAAATTTCAGGCAAATGTCCCTAGAAAATATCATCAGAAAATAATCATTTCATAGAACGTTTAGACTACGACATATATATATATATATAGTAAACTAAGTACTTAGAATTTATGATGAATATGCTATCAAGTGGAATGTCTATTTGATAGGGTCAAATTTCTTATATCAGTAAATGTTGATGTGTGAATTTTGTATCCACATGTCAAACATCTAAATTTTATATCCACATGACAACTACGTCTAAAAACAAAAAAATATTTGTACAAAGTCAAATTCATTACAAACCTAATTCTTGGAAATGGGAGTGGTCAAATTCATTCCAAACCTAATTCCTGGAAATGGGGGTGGTCAAATTCATTCCAAACCTAATTCCTGGAAATGGGAGTGGTCTAAGGAGGGGTCTAGTCATAGAGAGGACTAAAGACATTTATTAGGCACTCTACCCAAGGGGTTGATTTGCATGGAGTAGGGCACATGTAATCTATTCTAGAAGAAATATCCTCCTCTCGAATGCATCACAGTTTAACTGATTTGAATATTGAATTACCATCCAATTTCAAGAATATCTTAGTGGGTTACATTATCTCTTAATAATAAATATTCATTGTTCTTGTCGAGGGATCATTACTAAACTCATCCTTTAGTGATGAGCGAATATAACATCTACAATAAAATAAGATCTTTTTGGTATTTAATGAGATAAATTAAAATGTGTTTTTCGTATACACGTTTCTCTCTCTCTCTCTCTCTCTATATATATATATATATAATACTTTTATAAATGTCAGTGATATTACAAAATGTTAGAAATACATTTTGTTGATGTTAGTGATATTACAAAGATTTAAGAGTTGAGTAGAATTTTCTTCAATCTTGGATGGGGTGTTAGTGAAGGATAGATATCATGAGGATGGGGATGGCGCCTGCCACCACGGTACCAACCACGTGACAGGCGTGTGCCCCTTCCTCCGTCCCACACCATCAACTTAAAACCACTTCATTGTAACCAGAGCGCCATTAACGCTCCAAGTGCGCTCTGCTCTGGCCTCTGGTCCGATTGATGGAACCACCATTACTCTGGTCACCTTTGCGCGTGTGCATCCTCCCTCTCTAGCGGTATTCATACCATGAAGCTCACCAACGTTTTCTTCATCCTTATACATTCTTACCAGAGCCATCTTGCGGTCTGCACCCTCCTCTGGTGCTCACTGACCACTTTCTCCATTTCCTTGTGCCTGCTCACCTTCGCCTTGCTCCGGCTATGCCTAGACTGCGAGAAAAATCCAAGTGTGGCTCGGCTCGGTACCAAAACCGACCACACATGGCATTTTGACCTCAACCTACCCCCTCACCCTCCTCTTCTGGTCAGTCCGCTCAGAGCCACAGTGGTCTCCCACCTCTCTCCTCGCCATGGGCTTGTAGAGTTGAGTGGTTCGACCTCCTGGGGAATTCACTGGGATTTTCCCCAGGGCCTCTACCGGATTTGGACTCCTCCTCGCAACCCACATTGGTCATCCCTCCCAATTCGCTCGAGAATTCAACTCCTGCGCCATCGCCAGTGCACTCGCCACCAGTCCAATCTCCACATGAGGGTACCTCCGCCCACTAGGAGAATCCTCCAGAGCAACCACACTCCTACTCAGGCTGTGCTACCTATGCAAAATTCCAAGACGACCTTGCAATTTTGCAAGACCTGGTGTTCGAGGTTCGCAAGGAGGTGGACGACCTGCGCTTTCGCCTGGAAGTCCTGGACAAGAAGGGGTCACAAATCTTGTAGTTGCTCTCCTCTCTGCATGGCTCTCGCCACCCCCAAAACCGACACCAAATGCACCAGTGGACTCAGAGGCGATATTGGTTCCGGCTCTGCAACTGTCTCTAGTGGAAGACGCGACACCTGGCTCAACTTCAGCTCTCCAGGCACCCACCTTGGATACTGTGGCATGCAACATGTCCATGACATGAGCTGTGATTGTTGCACAGGTGTCAGCCTGCATGGCTTGCTGGTTGTTTTGTTTATATCTTGCCACCTGTCTTTTTGGTTAAAATATGTTTTGATTGTCTTGTGTCGGTCCTAGAGTGTCTAGAAGCCTAGGCGAATCGGTTTCCCCACGGGGCGATTCTGCAAACCGATTCCGCTCCAGTTGCTCAATTATGTTATCTGACTGGTTATCTAAACCATTGTTTTTTGACTTGGGAGGCTGGCTGAATTGGTTTCCCCCAGGGACAATTCAATAACTACAGTCCTCAGATAGACATGGCTATGCTGTAATTTTTGGTGCTGAAAGGATTTTTATAAAAATACTTACTTATAAAAAATAAAAATAAATTCTTCAATTTGATTTTTGTTCTTTCTTCTTATTAATATCAATTTATTCTTTTAAAGAAAACTCCACAAGCACCAACTATATATTAGAAGTTTGATGTCCATAATTTGGATGATGTATTAACTTCTTATTGGAATTGGAATTGTCAAATTCACGAAAGTTGCTTCATTCTCCTTGATGTGGCTTCATTTGCAACCACTACCCTAGAGGGGAAATTCTTGTTTTCTCCTCTATCCACTAAATAAGGCATTGATTATGCAACCAATACTATGAGGCAAATCTTTGGTTAGAATTGGATCCTAATTAAAATATCTTTTGTAAAACTTTGTAAAAAGAATTTAATTAGTTTGTAAAGTTTTTTTTTTAAATGGGAATCGGTAACTGGTAGGTTTAATCTTGTCGGAGATCAAGCCTATTGATTGTCAGTATAACCCAAGAATATATCCAACAACTCACAAGCTATATATACCAATAACTTGTGAAATAGTAGGGGCCGAGACATCTCGAAGCCCACCAGAGTGGACCTGTATCTCAGGGGTCGTCTACCCTTCTAACCTTATCACAACGGGCCAACATGTCCACTTTGAGGAAATTGAACTCGGGTTGGGAGGATAACAAACATGCTAATTAGTTTGTAAAGTTGAGTGAATAGTTCAAAAATTATTGGAAGATGAAACATACCATTTTGATGGTTGGACTTCCAAGTTAGCCCATTAAATATGAAGGATGTGAGGAATAATGGCATTCAATGGAGGAGAGAGTTTGAGAGAAAACAAAGATAAAACATTGTATCTTAGCCAAAGCAATCTCCAAAAATTTGCTAGTGAGTAAGATGCATCATAATCTCAGTTTAGAGTACATCATTGTAACCATTTCTTGAACAAGAATAAATCCCCATMAAATKTAGTTTTTTCGTTTGGGTTTCTRGGTTAAAAATCTCTATCTTACATTATGTTTATATTGTTGTGTGATTGAAAGCTCTAATTTTAGTCATGTTTAGGCTATGTAAACCACAAGAACTACTAATCTTCTTTCTGCTTGAGGGAATAAAGATTAAAGAAAGTATCCTTATCCTCTCAATTGGTTGCGACTCTTAGTCTCAAAGAGATAAAGTGTTGGCTTGCTCTATATGACTCAATTTCACTTTCAATACATTGTCAATATGAGAGTTGTGTTTTAAGTTGTTTATGTTGTTTGAGGATTAGACAATCACACACAGTTTGACTATTCCTATCCCACGCAAGCCATCACTAGAGATAACATTGCATAAAATCACCTACAACCATAACCCCTCACCCCATTCATGCATCCACAATGATGTGCATTCCAATAAAGGAAAATTTTATCTCTTGACGTGCAACAAATCATATAGTTCTCCATTAGTGTTTTAATGAATCGTTGGTCTCATATCCTATGATGATTACCCTTTGATTAATTCATTGGTGGGTTCTTCGAATTTTTTGGTGGATAAAGTTCATTGGGGAAACCAAACGTACAACCCATGGGTTCTTTGATCAATCATTGGCTATAACATTGCGAGTTAATTCACATTCTAAATGTCTTGTTGCATATATATTCACTCTACTTTTCCATCTTGGGTGTCCTATGGTATTTGTCCTAAATACCCATTCCAAACTCAGTCTTTGGATCATCCTTGTTGCACCCTTCATAGTTTTCAAAGAGTTGGAAAATTGATCATTGTCTTAAGCCAAATTTCTTTGTATGTTTGGCAAGTGAAACATATCTTACACACTATTGCGAGCATTGGTAAATACTCATAGATTTTCATATGATTGGTTGCAACTAACATCTATAATGCAAGAATGTGTGTGTATAATTGCATTATGGTTGTGGTGTAAGAACACAGTTTGATACATTTTCATTATGTTGGCTTTGTGAATAAATAAATATTTCATTTCAGGTAATGACCATTGAATAGTTCATCAAGAAGCTTGATCTTGGAGCTTGTTGGTGATTACAAGTGGGAAAAGAGATCACTATTGAATGTGTTCATTGCTCAATTCCTTCACGCAATGGGAATTGAAGTGTTTTTCTACCAGTTGGCATTCAACTGGCAATAGTCTTGTAGAATGCAGATCTAAAATTAGTGTGGTTAATTCACAATGCACTTATATATGTGGTAAATACTTCTTCTTGGAAAAATAAACATTGAACCGAGAAGTTTAAACAAAAATAGAATAGAGCCTTCCTTTTGGAGTAATGAATTCATTGCTAGAAATTTGATTTTGACATTGACAGTGCAGAGACAATTACATTGTTTATTTCTACAGTCTCGTGTTGATGAGACAAACAAGCCGTAGGCCTAGCATTTGCAAATCATATTAGTATCAGAGCAAGCTCGTTAGAGACCTTGAAGCAACTACCATGGGAAAAACTTTGAAGAGGGAGAAGCTCGAAGAGTTAAGAGACTTCAATAGGCATATCATCAAGAGAAAAGTTGGTATTGGAGGTAGAACGTAGATGAGTTGGAAAAAGAACTTGCCAAATGCTAGGACTCCTTCACCACCATGAGGGAAGAATTAGAAAGAGAAGATTGTAGTGATTGAAATTCAAGGAGAAATTCACTCAATTRGATAATTGGCAAGAGGAGAGGTTCATCRGAATGACTGCTCAACTATACCAAGATCTGGTAATGAAGGAAGAGGCATTGAAGAAACTACATGCAACTATCCAAGAGACCAAGCAAGCCCCTTCAATTTCCATTGTGGAAGCCAACACCATGACAGAGTCAAGCATAACAAACTCACCTTCCAGGATCCTTCCTCAAGAGCCCTTTAGTGATTCCAAAAAGTACAATAGAGGCATTTGTTCCAAGTTATTAAGAAAAATGGACTACAAGGGCCAACGGCTAGGTAAGAAAGGATAAGAGATCCACACTTTTGATTCCCATTGTAGCTCAATAGAGGCTCGAGTAGGAAGGCCTACAATTCAATGGAAACAAAGCTAGCACAATTTCAATTCAAWCCACATTTGTCAAGGCAAGAGGAACTATAAAAGAATCCATTCCCATGGAGGGAAAGTTAGCTGGAAAAGGAGTGGGTAGTAGGCCACTCAAATCTAATTATAGAAGCTTGGAAGAAGGCAACAAAGGGATAATTCTGCCACCCAAATCTCCTCCAACAATTGGGAGACCAAGCAACCAAACTAGTAGGGATCATTGCAAACTGAAAAGGTAAGGCATAGTATCTTCGGTTTGTTTTTGTTGTAAGAAAATAAATCAAAAGGCTATCAATTCTTCACACTCTAGAAGGCCAAGTAGCCAAGACAAGAACTATTTCCAGTGCTATAGATTGACTGGACATTAGGAAGCCAAATGTTGGAGGCTTCACTTAGAACTCTGTCCAAATAACTGAATAGCTAAGAAGAAAGCTTGGAGAGTCAAGGTTAAGGGGAAAGAGGAGTTTCTTGCACCTGCATCCTAAGGAGTAGCAATGAACTTTTGCGATAGATAATGTCATCTCTAACCATGAGATGGATAGTAGGCTCATGCCAAAGGAAACCCCTATTCACCTATTATCTTCCATCCTACAATGGAGGCACCATTTCTTGGAGATCTACTGGACATTGCTTGATGGTAACATAGGAGATAGGCACATATACATAAATAAGAAGTTGATTGAACAAAGTTGAGGCTCTTGGGGACTAAAATCTTGCAAATGGGGAGGTATGATCCAAATTCGGTCTTAATTAAAATATATTTTGTAAAACTTTGTAATAAACATTTAATTAATTTTCAAAGTTGAGTAGATAGTCCAATTTTTTTTGGAAGATGAAATGAACCATTTTGACAGTTGACCTTCCAAGGAAGCCCATTAAATATGAAGGTCATGAATGAGAAGGGCATTCAATGAAGTAGATAGGTTGAGACGAAATGAAGAAGCATAGTAATAGTACAACATGAGGGATTTAGAAGAATACGCATGTACGAAGATAAAAGGCTATCTTTGAGCCAAAGTAGTCTATGAAAATGTACTATTGAGTAAGAATGCATCATAATCTTAGTTGAGATTGCATAGCTCAACATTATAACCAAATAAAATCCCAATCAAATCTAATTTTCCTTTTTGGATTTCCAATGTAAAAATCTATCTTATATTATGTTTATACTATTGTATATTGCATGAGTGTGATTGTGTGTGATTGAATGCTCTGATTTAAATCTTGTTTGGGATGTATAAACCAAAATAATTCCCAACATGCTTGATGACATAAATATTAAGGAAATTATCATTCTCTTTTCAAGTAATTGTGACTCTTAACATTAAAGAGATAAAGTATTGGCTTAGGTTGTATAGCTCGACTTCACTTTCAATACGCTGCGGGTATGAGAGTTATGGCTAATTGTTGTCTATGTTATCTGAGTCTTAGATAGTCACCCACAATTCGACTATGCTTGTCCCACGCAAGACATCACTATAGACAATGCTACATAAACTCAAATACATCCATAACCCCTCACTCCATTCATGTATCTATAGTGATACACATTCTCATAAAGGTCGTTTTTGTCTTTTGTGAAGTCTCTCGATGAAGGGTTGAACCTACAATTCTTCTTTAGTTGTTTAATGAATGGTTGGTCTCATATCCTACAATGATTACCCTTTCATTAATTCAAAGGTGGGTTCTTCTAATTCATTCACTAGCTATAGTGCCATGATAATTTACATTCTAACAATCTTATCACTTACATATTCACTCCAGTTTGTCATCTTGGGTGTCTTGTGGTATTTTCTCTAAGTACCCATTCCATCTTGGGTGTCTTGTGGTATTTGCTCGAAGTACCCATTCCAAACTCAACCTTTGGATCATTCTTGTTGTGCCTTTTATAGTTTTCAAATGGAATATTGATCATGGTCTTAAGCCAAAATTCTTTATAAGTTTCCAAGTGAAACCAATTTTGCACATTATTGTGAACATTAATAAATGCCTATGGAATTTTATCTAATTGGATATATATATATATATATATATATATTGCGGTTGTGATGTAAGAATAGAGTTTGATGCATGTTCATTTCGTCGTTTTGGGGAATAAATAAAGATTTCATTCTAGGTAATGAATAGTGCATTAAGAAGCTCGATCTTAGAACATGTTGGTGATTACAAGGAGGCAAAGAGATGAATATTGAATATGTGCATTGCTCAATTCCTTCACTCAATAAGAGTTGAAGTTTTGTTCACTAATTGGCATTTAGCTAGCAATGGTATTGTATAACACACATCTAATTTTAGTGTAGTGAATGCATAGTGTACTTGTATATGTGGTAAAGCCTCAATCTTGGCAAAACAAATAGTGACTAAGTAGCAAACCAAAATAGAGTAAAGCCTTCCTTTTGGACTAATGCATTCATTTCTAGAAGTTTGTTTTGACATCGACAATGCAGAGACAATTACATTGTTTGTTTATGTAATGTTCCCTATCTTAACTGAGGAACATTACTGAGGAACATTACTTGGGGAAAATATGTTGGCAAATTCAGTGAACAGACAGCGAATGCTTGTCATTGATGGCAACAGTGAAGATGACAGGAAAACAGAAGACAAGTTCAGAGAGGTGAATGATCGAAAGCAGTGAATGATCGAACGCAGCGAGAGCCGTTAGATTTGGTGCAGGGTTGCCGACAGCCATCAGATTTGCAGAAGCTACGAGGGATATAAGCCTCGGGAGCAAGAAGAGAAGTCTCGACAGGCATCGAGATATCGGTCATCGGGAAATCGGAATTCTCGAGGTCGTGTGCATTGGGACAACAACAGTCGCGAAATCCTGACGGGATCTGGACCGTCCATTCGTGTGGACGCGTGGCAGCGATCGAGCGCCACCAGGAGAAGCTCGACAGGAGGCTTCATCGGAGAATCGGGGATCGGGACTTTGAAATGTCCAATTCAATTGACAACAAGAACTTCGAAATCGCGAAATGCGATATTGCGATTCAATCGCAACCGTTGAGCCAAGATCAAACTCAGACCGTTGATCACACCCCATCTCGGAGTTTTGCGGATTGCGACTTGGAGAGGCGAGATGATTCATCTCCAGATTCACGAGATGCAAGATAGCGAGTTAATCGTGGACCGTTGGATCAAGAGGACACGTGGCGAAATATCGTCATATCGCTGACTGGAAAGTCAAAGGAACAACAAGATGCGAGATCGTGATTTAATCAAGGACCGTTGGATCAAGAGGACGCGTGGCGAAAGATCAGAGCACCATAAAGCTTCATCTCGGAGTTTCGCGACTCGCGACTTGGAAAGGCAAGAAACATAACCACCAAACTCGCGAGATGCGAGATCACGATAAGATCCTGACCGTCAATACACCAAAAGATGTGGACCATTGATCTGAGCTCCATCTCGGAGTCTCGCCTATTGCGACTTGGAGTAACGAGAATCTCCA
>SNQJ01S0024629.1:52819-74300 GCA_010110895.2 Picea sitchensis | reverse complement strand
TATATAATTATGGAACTCAAGTATTTTCATAAAATTTGACACTCGTAAATAATTCTAGACTTGCCATGAATATATAAAACAAGCTACATAAATTCTTTGTATAACTTACTAAAATAATTATAGATTAAGAAAATAATTATTGATAAAATTATAATTTTTTAAATTAGATTTTTGAATATACAAATAGATTCAATACTTTAAAAAACTTAAAATACTCTAATTAAATAGATTTAACAATTTCAAAAAAAAAAAAAAATTACAAAAAAAAATTATATTAAAAATAATAAAAAACATAAAACATTTAGATAAAGTTTTAATGCCTAACTCATAGCTAGTACTTGGAAATAACAGACCATAGAAATTCTCAACGATGACCAGGGTAAGTTAAAACCATGAATTCTAGACCAGTTGAAACCATGAATGTGTGAAACATGCTGCCATCCCATTCAACGTTGAAACCATGAATGTGCGAACACACGCTGCCATGCCATGCCATCCAACGTTGAAACAATTAATGAGGAATGGATGATTATAGCCGTAATTAAATGTGTGGAAACATGGTGTCAATCCATTCCTTGTCGAAACCATTAATTGGTCGCTATATGTAATTACAATGCAAAACCGTGAGTGAAATGCAGAAGGTCGCTTTCTTTCGATTTTAAAATATAAATTATTTTTTTGACTCCATGTGATAAGGTTAGAAGAATAGATACAAGAATAAATTTGACTTTTTTTTACGAGTAAGATTCTTTTTATAGGTATGTTTTTAGATGTTTCAGTCTTTATTAAATCATTTTTATTTTTATTTTTATTTTTAAATAAAAAGATTTATATATTATCAATAGTTCTTGTCATTATATTGTCTATAGTGTCTTGTAAATGAGGATAGGTGGTCTTCAAAAAAAAATTGTAATTGCTTGACATGTTATAGTATGAACAAAAATATAACCATAAATTGGTTGCCATGACCGACTAACATACATTGTGAGGGAGGGAGTCTGTCAATTTTTGCATAAGTGACAAACCCAGAAAGAGAACAAAAACCTAGAGGAGCTAATCCATATGCGAACTCGGATTGCCATGAATGTTGTAAGCTGGGACGAACTTTTGGCCACAAGTCTGGCACTGTTTGTTAATTGGAGCTTCAGTCATGGCGTCGAACAGGAGGTCCATTCACTGGCCAAGAATTCGTTGATTGTGTGTCTGGTCATCAAGCTTCTACCGCATAGAAAAAATGAGTTGAAGATGTTCATTCGAGAATCGAAGAGGGGAGAGCTGAGGCGGCTCCTCCTCGAAATCTGCATCCATAGTTGTCGGTTGGTTCTCCCCCTGCCAGCTAGGAGGAATTGTTTCCTCCACAATACATCCACCGATGCTGAAACCGTGAACCTGTGTGTGGACTCTGAGAGAGGTGATTTCAGGATGGAAACTCAACGAAGGAGTATGCTCCTCAAGAGGGGGAGTTTCTTCTTCGACAGGGAAACTGCCAAAGTCCATTGTAGGATTGGAGGGGGGTGGCAAGGGTTGCTAAGGTGGTTCCAACCAATTTTGGCTTGGGTCGAGAGTGCTTGTGGTAATAAGAGCAAGATGAGAGGGGTCGAACCTGTTGCGTCTAGATAGGACACTGTAATACAACAGTCCCTTCTAAATTCCCCCCTCTCTCTTGGCATGGCGTAGGGATTATGGATGGGACTGTGAAGGAAAGCCAGCGAAAGAGTAGTGGCAAGTGGTCGGAGGTGCGAGAGCAAGAAAGAGCCGAGGAGCAAAAGAGTTTGCAGAAATGGTAGAATGGGAGAGCGCTAAGGAGCGTTGGCCTTCATAATGCCTTGTGAATTGATAGGGATGGTCGTCATGAAAGCGAAGGTGACAACTCTCCTAGACCTAGTACCTAGCTTTGTACGCCCAACCTGGTTCGCGCAAGGGGCCATTAAACCTAGAAGAATATCCCAACACCCTACCATAACTCCAGGCTCAATGCAGGTCATTCAAATGGAATGGGAGGAAGGCTGACGATTAAGGTTATTAACACTCATTACTACTAATTACCATCTTTCGTCTACGAAAAGCCACCTGTCACCCATCCGGAAGAATCATAAATTATTTATTAAACACTAACAAAAATGTAATTTAAATCTATACCTCTCCTAAGTAATTCCCATTCTCAATTCCCCCCAATTAAAAAAATATATATAAACCATCCCAAGACCTTTAGATAACAAGGTGGGGTGGGGAACAAAGGAGGCCCCCTTGGTAGTCGGTCATCGTTTTGCTTCTTTCGCGTTTACCAGGGCGTTGTACCCGGCAGCTTCGGTCACCCCGAACCTAATTTCATGATTTGGGCGGTTCTATGAACCTAGACACGATGCTATTCAGCCGCAGACTAAAATTGGTTGGACATGGTAATAGTGTTATTCGACCCACGTCCGCGATGACATCATCGAAACCATAACTCCGATGAAGTAACCGTGGTTAAATTGCAGATTATGAAGTAACTGGAAGGCAGTAATGCTTATAAGAGAGGAGTGGAATTCATAAGAGTCCATCATTTCATTTCCTGTATTCAATTCCATTGCAATCTCGTTTAACCAGGTAAATTTTGCAGCATAACTTTGTAAGGATGCGTCCATTTTATAATCTCTCATCAATGGCTGCTTGGATTTCCTTTTTATATTTGATTTCCCTCTTAGGTTTTTCTTTCCCTTTTCATTTGAGAAAAAACGAAACGATTTTTTTTACTGTTATGTATTCTGTGGGTTGTTTGTGGTATATGGCATATGGATCGATGTTGGGCTCTGCATATCGTCACAAATTTATGGATACATTTCGGGTCTAACAGTGGTGTCTTTTGGTCTCTCTGTCTCTGGTATATGATATGTGATTCTCGCATCCCAGCCGGATTGTTATGAAGATATAACCTGCAATGAACCTCTGGAAATACCAGTGAAGAATAATTGAAATTGAGCAATTTGGTCATTATTATAGTTTTTGTTCAATTTAGCCGATAAATCAACATGTCTGTGTATGTATATCAGTTCCCAGGCCAACGATGGAAGCGTGGTATATGAACGAAACTGACGAGGACCAGAGGTTGCCTCATCACTGCGAGCCGAGGCAAGACATTTCTCTGGAGAAGCTTGCAGGTATTTATTTACTGATCAAACCAAGTCAGTCCTAATGCCCGTATACGGAGATTATGTGAAGATAATTTGACCTAACTGTTGGGAGATTATATGAAGAATACTGATATCAGTGTCTCATTCCAGATTTGGGAGTATTATACTGGCACCTGGACGCCGATAAGTATGAAACGGATCCAGACCTGCAGCAAATCCGCGAGAATAGAGGGTATACGTACACGGTACATAAATATATAATCCAATAAGTTTTTGTATCATTTGATTCGAGGGTTACTAGGGCTACAAGAAACCAAGAAGTATTTTTTGTTCTATGGGTTTTGCAGGACATGATCACATGCTCTCCGGATAAACTGCCCAACTACGAGGACAAGATAAAGAGCTTTTTTGAGGAGCACATTCACACTGACGAGGAGATTCGTTTCTGCTTGGAGGGCAGCGGTTTGATTATTAATCCTAATTAATTTTGTGAAGAACACAACTAGGGTTTGATGGTGCACAATCAATAAATATGGTGGAGTCTAGGGTTTGATGTTGCACAGTCAATAAATATGTTGATTATGGTAGTGCAGGATACTTTGATGTCAGAGACGGCGATGACAAATGGATTCGAGTTTGGTTAAAGAAAGGAGACATGATTGTTTTACCCGCAGGCATTTATCATCGTTTCACCCTGGATACATCCAACTACATCAAGGTCTACTTTACAGATTCACCCTAGTCTCATTTACGCCATGTTTGGAGGCCATAGCTGGTTTTAACCTGAAATTGAAATGCTTATCTATTCCATTATGGCAATGGCGATGAGCACATTTTTGTGAAAATGTCTGTTTTGGTTGATATTGAGACTGGAACTGTGTTTGCAGGCCATGAGGTTGTTCGTGGGAGAGCCAGTATGGACTCCATACAACCGCCCTCAAGATGACAATCCCATTAGGCAAGTGCTCATAAAAATAAATATTCCTCCAGTCGTCTGCTGTGAAATTTGATAGCATCGACTAGATAGTTCAGTGTACAGCCATCAATTTCATATGAAGATGTCATTGCCATCATAACTCTGGATAGTTTTGATTCGTGCAGGAAGGAGTATATTGATAACTTCTTCAAGGAGGGGAGCTCTGCTGTGGAAGCTCATTAAGGTTATTTTGAAGACCATATGGTATATGTTGTCTGTGGTGGTACATATGGGTTAGGGTTTTTCTCTTTGGGAAATTAAGTCTTCGGGTGTTTAGCTTAGACGTTTGGGGGTAGGTGATGAAGGGATTGTTACAGTTTTACTAGGGCGCCTTAAAGCAATGCTTGAGGCTGAAATAATGGTTGTGTCCAGTTATTCTAGGAGCGAGTCCATCCAACTCTGTGTATTTAACTTTGTCATAAAAAATAATTGAGTTTGAAAAGCTTTTGAATGTTGTTTTAGATTTTTGGAAATACACTTGTATTTGACGTTTTCATAAAAATAATTTAATTGAGTTTGAAAAGCTTTTGAATGGTGTTTTAGATTTTTGGAAATATATTGTGCAAGTAGTTTTGAAATGGTTAACTTTTTCAGTGGACACTGTACTACTTGACCTGAAACTATGATATTAGAAAAGAATGGTTAACTTTTTTGGAAATATATTATGCAAGTAGTTTTGAAAAACTTTTTCAGTAGACACTGTACTACTCATTAAAGACTTGAAACTATGATATTAGAAAAAAGTGTTAAGGTAGTTTTGATAAACTTTTTCAGTAGACACTGTACTACTCATTAAAGACTTGAAACTATGATATTAGAAAAAAGAGTTAAGGTACAGCTTTTAAACTTAGTTTAATGAGAAAAATTAAATATATTTATTAAGAAATGGAAAAAATACATAATAAAAAATAAAAAATAAATATTTAAATAGTTGATACTTTAATAAAATAATAAATAAAAAATACTGGTAAAAGCATCAATACAATATTATTTAATATGCATAAACATACTTTATTAGTATATATACTGGTAAAAGCATCAATACAATATTATTTAATATGCACAAAGACTTGAAAATATGATATTAGAAAAAAGTGTTAAGATAAGTTTTTAAACTATTTAATATGCATAAATACAATATTATTTCATATGCATAAGCATACTTTATTATTAGTGTATAAAGACCTGAAACTATGATATTAGAAAAAAGCTTTAAGATAAGCTTTTAAACTTAGTTTAAAGAGAAAAATGAAATATATCTATTAAGAAATGGAAAAAATACATTATAAAAAATAAAAAATAAAAAAAATTATTTAAATAGTTGATATTTTAATAAAAAAATACATTATAAAAAATAAAAAATAAAAAAAATTATTTAAATAGTTGATATTTTAATAAAATAATAAAGAAAGAATAAATACTGTAAAAACATCAATAAAATATTATTTAATATGCATATGCGGTAGCATAACTTCTCTTTAATAACTTGTTTAAAATCACATTATATAGCATATGTACAAGCATTTCCCTAAGTTTTTTTAATAAGGGTGTTTACAACTTCTCTTTAATAACTTGTTTAAAATCACATTATATAGCATATGTACAAGCATTTTCCATAACTTCTCTTTAATAACTTGTTTAAAATCACATTATATAGCATATGTACAAGCATTTCCCTAAGTTTTTTTAAAATCACATTATATAGCATATGTACAAGCATTTCCTTAAGTGTTTTTAATAAGGGTGTTTACTATATGCATCAGCATAACTTTTCTTTAATAACTTACACATTCTAAATCACATTATATTTAGAATCTTAATAATGTTGTTTACCATATGCATATGCATATGTTTAACTTTACTTGTTTGCACTCTACAGAGTGGTAGGTAGATGTGAGTAAGATTTGCTTACTCACATCTGAGTAATGTTGATATTTCAGTCTGGATTAAAGAACAGTGGGCTCCTTTGTTGGGATATTCGTTGGATATACTCTACTTAATGAAAGGGTGGATGGGCTTCCTTTGTAAAACTTTGAAAGATGCTACACTTTTACTTGAAAAGCCCTGGGTTAATGGGGGAAGCAGCGTAATGCTTAAACGGTGGAGAGTGGCTTTTGACCCGTTAACAGAACATTTTCAATTCTGTCACTTGTGGGTTCTTTTATCGGATCTTTTGATTCATTTGTAGAACGCAGGTGCCTTCCGGGCGATTGGGGATTCGCTGTGGAAGTTTGTTTCTCTGGATTTACATCTTTGGAAATCTCAACAAGGAAAATGGGAAGGGTGTTAGTGGAAATGGATATTCATGGTGGGTTGCCAGAAGTGTTGGATATCGAATGGCGTGGGAGACATATCACTCATAAGTTGGACTATCTAGGGATATTGTTTCGCTGCAGCTGATGTAGAGGTATCGGTCACCTATGTTGTGATTGTTCTGGTAAGGTGCAAGAAGAAACTTCAAAGGATATTCTCCTGCAAAGAGAGCCACCTGACTATGTTACATAAGTGGATTCTTTAGGTTGTGGGAATATACATTTTGACTCCGAGCCAGATACTCAGATGGAGTCTTCTACGTCTCCAACGGGTAAGTTACAAAAACTTTGCCCTCTTTTATACTCTTCATAAGGATGCTTTGGAGAAGTCACAGTGGCTCCATTCATCTACTATTGATAACACTGAACTTATTAATGGAGGTATTGTTTCCAAGAAACTACCTTTGGAGGTTTCAGCTTTTACACAAAGTTCCAATCCCTCCCCAACGTACGATTATGTGGTTTTATGTACTGGCTCTCCTGGCTCACCTTTTATCCCTCGTTCTATAGCTCATGAGTCTCAATCTCTACAACTATGCAGCTCTAGGCCGCCTTTAACTACTCCAGTCCACTCTTCGTCGAAAATGTTAGATAATCCTATGCAACCCGATTACAGAGAATCTGAGGAAGAGCCTACCCTTAGTGCGGTCCTAGACTCATTAATCCCTTTTATCTGAGATAATAACACTTCCATTAAGCTGCCAATTTATTCGGGGAAGGTTGTCATTTGTCCTGTTGAGGGTTCAGAGGCTAACTCTTATGGGTTACATACTGAAGGGAGCGGGAAAGAATTTGCATGGTCAAGAGGATTGGGCATAGAACACTCACCTATAAAGACCTGAAGTACCCGAAAAAAATTGATTGTATTATCTACAAAGGTTGTTGATTCTACCCCTTCCTCCACTGATTGTGGGCCTCTTAGAGCGATGAAAGCCTTGACACGCTAAGTGATGCTTTCGATCTCCTTAAACATTAGAGGGATTGGAGGCACCCTCAAAGAGGCCTCAGTTAGACGACTTTTGGATAATTCTCGACCGGAAATAGTTTTTCTTCAAGAAACTTTGGTATCTGTTTAGAAAGCTAGAGATTTCATGCATGCATTGCGCCCGTCATGGGTTTCGTGTGTTGTTAACTCTGTGGGTACTTCGGGGGGCTTATTAATCTGTTGGGATCCTATTTGTTTTGATCTAGTTCCCTTTCTTACCATTGTTGGTACTCTGTTAACAGGCATGTGTTACAAAGATAAGCGGGAATTAGCTCTTCTTAATATTTATGGTCCATGCACGGACCAAAAACCTTTCTGGCAGTCAGTGGCGGACAATGGTATTCTGGCTATATTAAGAACTTGATTATAGCTGGAGATTTGAACATTGTTGTATCTTCGGATGTGGTCTGGGGTGGATCAAATGGATATGGTCCGTCGGATGAATTTTACAGAGATTTATTTATGTCCAGAAAATTGATAGATATAAAACCAGCAAAAATGGTTCCAACGTGGCGAAACTGTAGAACTAGTCGTGAAGCGGTGGCAAGGAGACTGGATCGATGTCTAGTGGCCAGAGAGTTATTATTAGCAGCGGGCATCTACAGGTCATGGGTCGAATTCCCCTTTATCTCAGATCACTCCTGTATTCTTGCAGCTGGAAATTCTTCCTCTCTACAAGGCGTATCTTTTTAAAATGAATGCTCACTAGATGAAGGAACAAGATTATGTAGATTTAGTTCATAAAATTTGGAAGAATCCGATTTTCCTTTTTGAAGGTGGCAGTCAGAAGAGATTGGTATGGAAATTAAAAGTTCTAAAGACTAATTCGAAACAGTGGTATAAAGAAAGTTTATTAAGGAACAATGAAAAACTGGGGATTCTAGAATCTGATATTAAGGAATCGATCTTGAGACTGGTGGACAATCCTACAAACCTTGAAGAAGAAAAGCTTCTACGACAATGGGAACTTGACCGAAATGAGATTCTAAGAGGTATGGAAGAACAATGGAGGCTCCGTAGCATAGCTATATGGCTGACCAGTGGGTACAATAATACAAAAAAAAATCATAATTTGGCGAGCCACAATAGGACCAGAAAACACATCTGAGAGATCACTGATGGAAATGGCGTTATTATTTCAGAGCAAGGAGTCATTAAGGAGGCAACAATCCATCACTTCAAATATTTTTACAGAGCACAGGATACGATGAATACCACTGAACAAATCAAGATCGTGGGATTATATCCACGGATGGTAAATGATGAGGAATCAAGCATACTTTATAAACATGTTACTTTGGAAGAATTAAAGCAAGTTCTTTTCAATTTCAAAAAAGATAAGAGCCCCAGGCCGGACGGCTGGTCGACAAAATTTTTCACCTTTTTTTTTTATATAGTGGGTGAGGATCTCCTCGATATGGTGGAAGAATCGAGGAGGCTTGGTTATGTTGTCGGAAGCTTAAATTAGACTTTTCTTACTTTGATCCCGAAGGCTAATAAACCAGTTTCATTTGATGACTTTTGCCTGATTTCCTTGTACAATTTGTGTTATAAAGTGATTTCAAAAATTATTTCAAATCGGATCAAACCTTTCATTTCCAATTCACTCTCTGCTGAATAGTTGGGAGTTCTTCAAGGTAGGAGGATTCAAGATGCTATTGGAACGGCTCATGAAAGCTTACACAATATAAAAAAGAAAAAATTAAAGTCTTTGGTTTTAAAACTAGACCTAAGGAAGGCATATCACTGCATTGATTGGGAACTATTAAGACTTATCCTTATAAATGTGGGGTCTAAGATCCAGAGGACCAATTGGATCATGGCATGTGTGACTTCTTCTTCCTATGTTGTTATGATTAACGGTGAGGCAACAACTTTTTTTAGAAGCGGCAGGGCACTGTGTCAAGGGTGCCCACTTTCACCAATGCTCTTTATTCTGGTTATGGAGAGTCTCAGCTTACTACTAAAAAATGCCACCGGTGAAGGTATCCTAACAGGGATAAGAGTGTCACACTTATATAAGATTTTTCATTTACGGTTCGTTGATGATGTTCTTATTATGACGAGAGATACTTTGCAAGAATGGTGGGAAATTGAAAAAATTAGTTGTTATTTTGTAAAGCTTCTGGGCTAATGGTTAATCAATCAAAAACTATAGTACATTATGCAAGCCTCACAGATATCGGACTTGCCCCTTTCAAGAGCGTCCTTCAATATACCTTTAGTGAATTATCCTCGAGCTTCAAATATTTGGATTACTATTTAAAGACTGGCGCTCAAAAGGCTGAAGATTGGGATTGGTTGGTGGCCAGAATAACAAGGAAGATTGGCATATGGTGCAACCGGTGGATTTCCTTGGGAGGTAGATACATCCTTGTAAAAACGATACTAGAAGGACAGTTGGTATACTGGATGTCGATGGAAACTATCCCCGGATCAATTTTATCAAAGATCAGAAAATTGACATTTCACTTTCTCTGGAACGGTCACAAGGAGACTCAGCTATTCCACCTGTGTAGATGGGATATACTTTCTAGACCAAAAAAGAATGGAGGTTGGGGTCTCAGGAACCTTGCTTTATTCAACACGGCTCTGACTGTGAACACGCTTTGGCGAGTTCTAACGCAGGTGGGCATCTGGCATAAGGTATTAAGGGACAAATACTTACCAAATACCACTGTTATCAACTGGTATAGGTTGGCTACACATAAGGTCAGCTCAGCTTAAAGAATTTGGACTAGCCTAGTTCGATCTGTTCATGTCATAATTCACTGGCTAAGTTGGTTGCCAGGCTCGGGTCATCTCATAAATATTGGAAGAAATAGGATTCTCGGCTTAAGAGAAAAATCCTTTATCTCGAAAGAGATTATCACTATCTTAAATCAAAGAAAAATTACAGTCTTATCTCTAGCTACGGCGTCTCAAAATCCCATTACTTTATTTGAGTCTTGGATTGGCATCGCGGAGCTAGGTTTGACGGGCAATCTAGCGTCCGAATGGGACACCTATTGTAATGAATTAAATGGAGTTGGTGTATCGCTACAAGGTACCGAAGATACTCTCCTATGGACGAGAGGAGACGCCACAGGGAACATAACAGTTAAAAATATATATCTAGCTCTTATCTCTACCCAGGATTTCTTGATTTGGAGCAGTTGGAAAGTAAATTTATGGAAATGGAACATTCAGCTGAAGATTAAACTTTTTATTTGGATGGTGGCCGAAAATAGGATATTATCCTAGAAGTTTTACAAAAAAAAGGATGGCAAGGACCTGGTATATGCCCTCTCTGTAAAAACAATAATGAAGACATTGACCATCTGTTTGTGCATTGCTTCTTTATGCAGATTGTTTGGGCTAGATCGTCCTTCATCCTTAAAGTGAAAAAGCGGTGGACTGGGAACACTTTTAATGATTGCATTGCCTCTTGGGTGATAGATAAGATGGTCTCCAATAATCTGGTCGTGCTCACATGTTGGTTTATCTGGCTTGAGAGGAACCAAGTTATTTTTGAGGAGAAATAGCCCTTGGATTGGGCAGTGGCTTGTAAGACTATTGGAGCGCTCAAATTTTGCTCACATTCACAGAAATTGAACACTATGAGATGGAGTCTGATTACTCAGCTTGAGGGTTCCACTATAGCTTTCTTTGACGGGGCCTCTATCAGAGGTGGATCGATCTACGGAGCTGGAGGTGCTATAAAAATTCCAAATTTGCATGTTTTCAAATGGCATATCAACTGTGGAGTCGGTACAAATACTAAAGTTGAATTGATGGGGGCCTGGGTAACTCTAACTCTTGCAAAACTTTGGAAAATCACAAAGATACAGTGGATGGGGGACTCCAAGGTGATTATAGATTGGCTTAATCGAAAATCCAATTTACATGCTATTGATATCGAAGGTTGGAAGCGCARAACCAAGGTAATGACCACAAATTTCCAAGAAATTAGATTTCACCATATTTTCAGGGACTACAASAAGGAAGCATATCGYCTTTCCAAACAAGGCATGTTGGATYAAAAAGGCAATTTAACTTACTACATTGTGGATGATGGGACGTCAGGTCCACTTTTTCACCTAAAGCTCTTCTGAAGGTTATGGGGGTTTCAAATGTTTAGTGCAGTTTTTTTTTATCCGGGGTTTATAGTCTAGGTGTCTATCATGGAGATGATATTTTTGTTATATGCCTTTTTTGATTGACTGTGTTGATATCCCTTGTGGATAAAACTTTTGGTGTCATTAGGGACCTGAGTTTTTTGCTTTATTGGCTGGGGAAAGTTGTAGTACTGATGGATCAGTTAAGAACTATTTTTTGAAATGATCCTTCATCCTTAAAGTGAAAAAACGGTGGACTGGGAACACTTTTAATGATTGCATTGCCTCCTGGGTGATAGATAAGATGGTCTCCAATAATCTGGCCATGCTCACATGTTGGTTTATCTGGCTTGAGAGGAACCAAGTTATTTTTGAGGAGAAATAGCCCTTGGATTGGGTAGTGGCTTGTAAGACTATTTGGAGTGCTCAAATTTTGCTCACATTCACAGAAATTGAACACTATGAGATGGAGTCTGATTACTCAGCTTGAGGGTTCCACTATAGCTTTCTTTGACGGGGCCTCTATCAGAGGTGGATCGATCTACGGAGCTAGAGGTGTTATAAAAATTCCATATTTGCATGTTTTTAAATGGCATATCAACTGTGGAGTCGGTACAAATACTAAAGTTGAATTGATGGGGACCTGGGTAACTCTAACTCTTGCAAAACTTTGGAAAATCACAAAGATACAGTGGATGGGGGACTCCAAGGTGATTATAGATTGGCTTAATCGAAAATCCAATTTACATGCTATTGATATCGAAGGTTGGAAGCGCAGAACCAAGGTAATGACCACAAATTTCCAAGAAATTAGATTTCACCATATTTTCAGGGACTACAACAAGGAAGCATATCGCCTTTCCAAACAAGGCATGTTGGATTAAAAAGGCAATTTAACTTACTACATTGTGGATGATGGGACGTCAGGTCCACTTTTTCACCTAAAGCTCTTCTGAAGGTTATGGGGGTTTCAAATGTTTAGTGCAGTTTTTTTTTATCCGGGGTTTATAGTCTAGGTGTCTATCATGGAGATGATATTTTTGTTATATGCCTTTTTTGATTGACTGTGTTGATATCCCTTGTGGATAAAACTTTTGGTGTCATTAGGGACCTGAGTTTTTTGCTTTATTGGCTGGGGAAAGTTGTAGTACTGATGGATCAGTTAAGAACTATTTTTTGAAATGATCCTGTAGATGTAAATGAAATTATTCTCTAATATATAATTTCGAGCGAATTTTCTATTGGAAAAAAAAAATCACTTGTTTAAAATCACATCATATTTAGAATATTATGTGCTTTTGAATAGAGGCTCTTGCTTTATAATATTGTATATAAAAGTGCAAATACAAATTTAGAGAGGATATTACTTTTTATTTATTAAAAAATGTGGAAGATTATTTTATGCTATATAGTCTAGTTTGTTAATGTTAATAACAAATGATTACAATTATTAGAGATTGAAATTGGAAATATTATAATGTTAAACTCAAATAAATTGTAATTTGATAAACTTAATAATAAGGATTGAAATGATTAGAGGTATAAATTAGAGGATTTATAAACAACCAGTTTAATTAAAAGAAATTTGCTTTCTAATTGTGTCGATAATGAGAACGTTTAAGGATTATGTTATGTTGGTAGGGTGTTTTATAAAATTAGGTGATGGGATTTTGCATGATATTGATATTGAGTTATAATGCCATTGATATTGAGTTCTAATGCCATGTAGAGGAATCATTACTAATGGTGAAGCAAATAAAATAGTATGTTGTGTCGCATCTTAGGAGTTAGTTGTGTCATAGGGTGTGCTTTTACATTATGCTAATATTAAGTTTTGATACAATGTAGAAGAATCAATTGCTTGTCATGATAAGTTAAGGAAATCAAATGTTATCTTGTGTTGCATTTTAGGTGTTAGTTGTGCCATATGGTGTTTAATGTTTCTAGGTGATAGGTTTTACATGATGGTGATTTTTAAGTTCTGATGCCATGTAGAAGAAACAATTGTGTGTTACTAATAAAGTGAAGTTTCATAAAGTGCAAGAGAACATGTAAGAGGATAAGTTATAGATGGTGTAGGGAATGTGGCTAGTGGAACATGTAAGAGAATATGTTATATATGGTATAGGGAATATGGTTGGATTAGGAATAATGAACTTTGGCATGGAGAAATTCCAATAAATAAGGTAAATTGGTGAATAGCCCAAACTCTTGTTGTATAAATACTTATATTTGTATGTTTTTAATGTGACAATTCATTTCAATTAATGTATTTATTATGTTAAATATCGTTTGGTTGTTATATTCTTTGCAGTGAAAGTCGAAGGTCGAGGTTGATTGACCAGACAAAGTCGAAGTCGAAGAAGTCAATCGACAAGAGGACGATAAGTGATTGTGTGGCCACTCAATGAAGGTTGAATGAAGGTCGATAGGTAGTCGATTGGTAATCTGACTTGGTAGTTGACCGTAACAGAATCTTGAGATTCGCAGGATTTGTAGCCAATGATCTGCGTGGATCTATAATCGTTTTTGGGCGCCTTTATTTAGGTTTTTGCCTCCTATAAAGCCTATAAATAATGTGAGTTGTCATGTTGTTAAAAAATAACAAAATAAATAAAATAAAAAAACTTTAGTTAATCTTTAGATCAATCGTTTTAGAGGTTATTGGTCATGTAGATATAAGTCAAATTGGCTACAGAGTTGTTCTTGTTAAAATAATAGAGATGTGTTTGTTTTCACAATAGACAATATAGCAATATTGTCACTCAACCATAGGCACAAAGGTCACCCCCGAGCACCTTTAACCTTAACAAACAGAATATGTTAAGTTTCAAAGACCTGAATACAAAATTCCACAATAGTACCAAAGATATTTGAATACAATCATCACACAAGATATATGAAACAATATATAAAACCACCACTTTATTATATCAAACCCTTGAGGTAAGGAAACACCATACAATGGATCCTATTATGGAAGGGATTCTTTCTTGTCCACTTGCCTCTTCAAGGGGGCTTCCTCCTATTGATCTACCGCTCCAAATGCAATACTTCTCTTCATATCTCATTTACATTGTTTTAACCCTTTTATATGGTGCTATCATCACCTAAGAACATTCTAGAGAAAGAATCTTCTAGAAACATAACCTTCTAAGAAGTCCTCTTACATTTATTATATCTAACTACTCATTTATTATATCTAACTACCATAGTGGGTCTTATTTAATAATATAGTGGACCTAATCCACCTTACATTCAATGACCTCCACTACCTCTCTAGATACCTAACATTCCATCCCCCTTATGAAAGTGTTGTCCTCAACGCTTGTTATGAGGGTGGACAACCATATACCAGGGTCCCATGGATAATTGTGGACCATAATGTTGAAGAAGACTGGAGAACCAAGGTCCCATGTAGAAAGAAAAGCCACCATGTTGAAGTAGTCCAACCACCATTGTAAACCCGGGTCCCATGTCCAAGTGCTCATGTGAACTTCCCGCGGAAGATTTTGGAACCCAATAACCAACTCAAAATGATACTCCAAAGATAGACACATGTCATGTGGATCCAAATAAGAAGATCCATCCACATAGTGGAAAAGGGTCGTAGTAGAATCTAGAAGGAACAATACTATTGTAGAATATGCAGGATGGACACTGGTAATAATCATTGGCTCTCGATTTATCACATTGATGTTCTCTACAGAAGGTGGATTAAAGTCATCAAATAAAATATGAAAGTGGTTGTCACCCCAGAAATGACAACTATCCATATACCAATCATCACAATTGGCCTCAAAATCATACCAAACATATATTTCTTAATTGTATTCATCCATGATGTCCACCATAAGAAATATCTCATGCATGTTATCCAATGAATCTTTAATACTACGAAAACTATCATTGAGGCCATCTGCAAGGTCATGTAATCTGAGGCCATCTACAAGATCATGCAATGTGTCATTCAATTGGGTTTTGAATGCTTCAGTCATTTGTAGAATTTCTTTGAGGGTTTGAGGGGAAATAACCATTGGAAACACCACATAAAATATACCAAAAGAAATTTCTTAAAATAATTTATCCAATGGTATTGATCTGGTAGCAATCGGAGCACCCTAGGAAAAGTTATGAACTTTGCAGTCCCACCGTCATCACGAAAACCCCAAAAAATAGTTGATTTTAAATCAGCGATATCTTCACTTCGAGAGCTCCAATTTGGACTATTTTTTTTTTAAATTGGGTGAAATTGTGAGAAGAACTCAGATCTGCAATTTGTTTGAAAAATTCATCCCCATATGCTACAGAAATCAGAAAAATCACGCGGTCGTCCGCGAAAAAAAAAAACCCTGAAAATTACAGATTTTAAAATGCAAATAACTTGACTTCCCGGACTCTGTTTCAGATGATTTGTTTTTTTAACTTGGGTTTTTTTATGAGAGGAACTCAGATCTACAACCAGTTTTTGAAAATTTTACACCAAAACCTATATAAATCGTTTGGAATGTCGTGACCCTCTTTTTTTTCCGAAAAAATAAATCTGCAAAATATAAAAGTATTTGTCCACACTTCCTGCCAAGGAAAATGCTCTGATACCACTTGTTATGTACCAAATACCTGAATACAAAATACCACAATAGTACCAAATATATTTGAATACAATCACCACACAAGATATATGAAACAATATAGAAAACCACCACTTTATTATATCAAACCCTTGAAGTAGGGCAACACCATACAATGGATCATATTATGGAAGGTATCCTCTCATGTTCACTTGCATCTTTGAGGGGGATTCCTCCTATTGAGCTACCGCTTCAAATACAATACTTCTCTTCATATCCCATTACATTGTTTTAACCCCTTTATATAGTGCTACCATCACCTAAGAACATTTTAAAGGAGGAATCTTCTAGACGCATAACCTTCTAAGAAGTCCTCTTACATTTATTATATCTAACTACCCATTTATTATATCTAACTACCATAGTGGGCCTTATTTAATAATATAGTGGACATAGTCCACCTTACATTCAATCGACAACAGGTCGAAGAAGTCAATCGACAAGCGGACGATAAGTGATTGTGTGGCAACTAACTGAAGGTTGACAGATAGTCGACTAGTAATCTGACTTGGTAGTTGACTGTAACAGAATCTTGAGATTCACGGGATTTGTAGCCAATGATCTGTGTGGATATGTAATCGTTTTTGGGTGTCTTTCTTTAGGGGTTTGCCTCCTGTAAAGCATATAAATAATGCGTGTTGTAATGTTGTTAAAAATAAATAAATAAATAAAATAAATAAAAACTTTAGTTAATCTTTAGATCAATCGTTTTAGAGGTTACTGGTCATGTAGATGTAAGTCAAATTCGCTACAAGGTTGTTCTTGTTAGAATAATAGAGATGTGCTCGTTTTCACCACTCACTTATTCTTGTAAATTATGTGATCATAATCAATGTATTTCTACTTTCTTCATTTAATGGTTGCAAATTGCTAGAGTTATTTATGCTTGTAATTGAATTAGAATTTGGGCTATTACAATGAGAAGACAAAAGATGATGATTTTTTCTCTATTTTGAAAGGCAAATGAAGTGGGAAATCCCAAAGAAGTTATTGTTAAATAGTTATCTAGAAAAGGCGAAGTATGGGACAAAAGTTTCTTATGAGTTTGCCTCTTTTAGGAATAAGGCAAGTGACTTTAGAGAGAGATTTGTTTGTTAAATTTTTTTTTTTTCCATGATAAATAGCAATGAATGGATGGAAATATATAATTGGAACCGGAAAGGAAACTTAACTGACATATTGCATTTGAGATTTAATCCAATAGCATAAGCAAATAAAAGGTGCTTGATATATGTTGATTGGCATATATCAAGCAAATTTCATGTGCACAAATACCTTTCCCAACTAAAAGGTGCTTGATATACATCTATTGGGATATATCAAACACCTTATATGTGCTTGTGCTTGTTTAAATATGTGGCAGCCAAATAGTTGGTTTAAAGAAGATTGGCATACAATATCCTCCCTGAAGATGACAATATTGTTCGAATTTTGCACCAAAAAATTATAAATACATTACTTTAGAACAAAAAGTTTGAGTTGATTTCGAGAGTTTGAAAGTTCCAATGGAGATGAATTTGGATAGATAGTATCTCATGGAAAATGTTGTTGAATATAAAACATATTAACATATTTCATTTAGCCTTGCTTCCATTTTGAATGTCATACAATGCCCAAGCATGGTATATGCCATAGGAATATAGCTTTTGATACATTTATATGTGTGTAATGAAAAAGAAATGGCATTCATGATAAGATATGGGAGTGACAAAATATTAATTCTAATGTCATATGAGGAATTTTGACACCATGTAAAAAATTGAGATAAAGGTGATAATTGATTATTCTTAACAAAGAACATTTCCAAAGGATAGAAAGATTTATTATGCTTCAATCATGTCATAGATGCATTATAATGTCGTTGATTAGAATATCCCACATGACATGTGTCGTGTCATTAGTGAGTCAAGTCAACACAATGTGTATCATGCCATCCATCAAAAGACTCCACAAGGTGTGTGCCATGTCATTTGCCAAACGAGCCCACACAACATTTGTAGTGTTATGTATGATGAATATGCAATGCTTGAGAATCATGGAATGCAGTAAGAATGCACAAGTCATGGGCATGATGAAACTTGGTAGAAGGATTAGTACATTGCATGGCATTTCTCCTATGACAATTTCAAAAAGAAAAAACTTGATTATTCTTTGTTTTTTCCATGACAACAATATTTACAAATTCTAATTTTAATGTTGCAATAGTCCACAAACAATTACCATTGTAGATATTTCAAAAATAGTATTGTAAGTCTTAGGATTCACGATGCACAAACTACACATGTTGGTGGTAATGTAAATACATCGTTCTAATCTTTACTAACATCAATTTCTACAAAAAACACATTAGTTGATTTTTATTGATGCATCTTTAATCTCTAGTTTTTTCTATTAGTCTTTATATATTATTATTTCTATTGTTTTATGTTGATCCGAATGTTCAAGGTTGATAGGATCATCACCGATTTTTGTATTTAAAAATTGATGGGATATGATCCCTTAAATAAAGTCAAGGTAAAATATAATTAGAAAAAAATGTTCTTCTCAAATAACAATTCAACCTTCTTCCTTCAACTAGGTCTAAAATTATGAATCCATTTTTCAAGAAACAAAAGATCTAAAGGAAATTCCACTTGTAATAATATCTTCAAAAAATGTCCCTCAAAGGGCTAAAACATATTAGATAATGTTTGAATTAATAATGTATGAGTACAGTGCCATGATTTCTAAAATTTTATTTTACATAATAATTATGATATCCTAAAATGGTATTTGCAATGGGTAAACTTTCAAGAGCAAGACTTTCTAATAATTTAACAAGCAGATTCAGTAGAAAATTTTATTAGAAGTTTGCAACAATGCAAACAATAGCAATGCATGCAAAGGATATTTTCTTGAAAGAAGTAATAAACTTCCCTCATTTTAATGTTTAATGAGTTATGCACTTTGTCAAATAAAGTCATGTAACATTGAGTGTTCAAGAAAAAGGGATAACAATGATAATAAGTAAAATATGAATGTGGAGAAAACAAGAATTTTTATAATAAAAAAAAAGAGAAAATAAAATTGTATGTCATTATGCGCATCAAATTAGTAACCCAAGTCACTAGTTGCAAAGGAGAATAAAAAAACATCTAGTAATTAGGGAGAAGAATACAAAACACCAACTAATGCAATGGCAACAGAGTAATGAAATAGGAAAGAAACAAAAACATGGAGTAATGAACATGTTAAAGACAGAAACTGATGTAATGTGAATGGGCATGCCATTAATGGTCTTAATGAGTGGAGAAGGATTTGTTAAGGGGATCAAATGAAGCGTCACAAATCTCAAACATACTTTAGTGTCAACGATAAAAGAATGTGGAATAAAGCAATAATAATCATTGATACATCATATGATATTAAAAGAGTGATTAATCTGGTGATGCTAGAGATATAATGTTGCACCTATCCTATCAATACAAACATTGAAAATTCTAACATTTTATGATAATATTGGAGTAAAATGTCAAAATTTCAAAATACTAGATAAATTTATTAGAATCTCTAATTTCTCTCTGAAAGATAGAATAGAAATGCATTATATAATATGTTTAAAGAGGTGGATTTGAATAAAACTATCCTATAAATTATGAATTTAGGACTTAGAGGTAAGGGGGAGGGGTTGGAGGTGTTCTTGGGATCAAAAATTGCATTATAAAAAAATCCCTTTCATTGGAGTACCTACCATGAATTTGAATCTCCTCGGCATTCATGTCTAAAGGTCCAATTTGAATCTCAAGATTATATTGTCTAAGATCAAAATCAAGGGCTCAAAAAATTTAAACCATAGCCTACAAGCTTGTAGTGCTCTTTTTTATGAAATCGGAGAAAAAAAATCTAGTTAAATAAATCAATGAGATGATGACAGATATGGTAACCAATGTTAATTTCATTAAGGTAAAAGAAAAAATTGGGAAAGTGGAAGGTAAAGATAAAACTTCAAACTTTGTAGTTATTGTTTTCAACTAGTAAAAAATATTAGGTTAATGAGATTCATTGTGGATGCTAAAAACAAAAAATGATAGTTTGGACTAAAGGATGAAGAATTGGTGGATGAAGAGTCAAAAAATCAAGTGGAATGCAAAGAATAAAAGGCAAAGAAAAGTGAGCCAATGTTGAAATTCATTATGATAAGCATTAAATGTGAAAGTTAGAAGTTTCAAAGTTCAAGTGTGAAAACTAAAACAAGAAAACCTTAAAACAAATAATAGTTTCTAAGAAATTTTATGAGAAATAAAGATATCAAATATTTTAATTATGAAGATCAACTAATTGTGTCCATCATGGATCTAGCATATACCCCATAAAGGAATTGAATGAATGATAAGATTTACTTTTTAAATGATTGCTTCAATAATTGGCCAACATGCACTAAGCAAAAATCTCTAGTCCAATTACTTTGTAGAAAAAGTGAAATTATGTTCAATAGTACATTGATTAAATCAATGGCTACAATATCATAAAGTTACATCTCCAACGACAATTTGATTGGAGTCTAGAAATTCAAACAAGTTGTAAAGTTTTAATGTCACAATTTCAAGTCACGGCTAACTATAGCCATTAATACACCATTTTGTACATAATTTAAGTATGTAGCTCAAGGATTCCTAAGTTAAGCATTTCCAATGCGATTGTAACTCTAACTTATGTTGTCACTACTCAAAACATCACAACTTTGTGTGAAATTCCATATGTAATGTGGGTTTAAGTTGTAAGTAATTTACCCCAAATGGGGTGCCATCTAACTGCCATGCCACGAGAAGTTCAGATCCTCGTGACACCCCCACAATCGCCTCAATTGGCGTCTTGACGACACTCATTAAATTTTGATATGCCCTCTTCGTGCGATGCCACTGCAACTGGCTTTCACCATGAACTTTACTCGTATGAAGTCGAAGGGTCTCCAGATCCTTCAACACCTTAAGTTCAATGTCTTCTTTAGGAAGGATCTGATGTTTTCCTTCTATTCTGTTATGCGCACACTCTAGTTACTCACACTCATCTTGTTGCCCTTCCCCTGTCACAGGTTATTCTCCTTGGTCGTGTTATTCTTCTCCACCATCACCACTCTCAATCACCGCCCTTCCTGGTTTTCTCGCATGCCCAGAGAGTGTGTCAGATCGATTAGAGTTGGCTCCCGATGTGGCCTAAGAGGTCAGATCCCCCACACTCATCGCCCCTCTAGTTCTTGTTGTGTCTTTCCTTGCCACTTTGTGATGGAAAAGCACATCTCTCCTTCGCCCACCAAGGCAGAAGAAGTCAAGCCAACCACCTTTCCAACGACCTCCTCATTCACCACCACTCATTTCCCCAACCCATAAG
>SNQJ01S0024629.1:8747-32643 GCA_010110895.2 Picea sitchensis | reverse complement strand
GTTGGTCTTGATCTGGAAATGCCTCCCTATGAGATATGGGCACCAAGTCTCAACGGCATGAAGGATGGCCATCATCTTTTTCTCATATGTGGATTTTTCTAAATTGCAATCACACAACTACTTACTGGTGATTGCCAAGGGGCGCCCTTCTTGCATCAAGACAACATCGATCCCTCTGCCCGAGGCATCACATTCCAAGACAAAAGTCTTGGAAAAATCTAGCACTACTAGGACTGGAGTAGTGCACATGGCATCATGAAGGCTGAGAAGGCCCACTCAACAACCTCACTCCATACAAAGGCATGCTTTTTTAGTAGAGATGTTAAGGAGCAACAATTTCTCTGTAATTTTTCACAAATTTCCTATAGTAGCCTAGAAGTCCTAAGAACACCCATAAGCTCTTCAAGGTCTTGGGGTGGGGCCAATCTTGCATAGCCACAACTTTCTTGGGATCTACTTGCACCCCATCTTAACTAAAAATGTGGCCCAAGTATTCAACTTACGAAGCCCCAAAAGCGCATTTGGAACATTTGAGGAATAACTAGTGGTCCCACAGGAGTTGCAAGACTTTATCAACATGCTCAATATGGGACTCTCCCACGTTTTGTTGTAGATTAATATATCATCAAAGAAGAACAATACAAAATTGCATAGTTAATTTAAAAAATCTTGTTCATGAGGCTTTGAAAAGTGGATGGAGCATTACAAAGTCCAAAAGGCATCATTAAAAACTCATAACAACCATAATATGTGCGGAAATCTATCTTAGGGATGTCCACCTCCTTCATCCATATTTGGTGGTATCCTTAACGAAGGTCCAATTTAGTGACAAACTTGGCGCCATGAAGCTCATCGAAAAGATCATCAATAACTAGAATGGGAAATTTGACTTTAAAGGTCAACTTATTGAAAGCCCGAATATCAGGACACATATGTCAATTTCCTTCTTTCTTTAATACCATGACCACTGATGAGGAGTAAGGACTAGTGTTGGGATGTATGACTCCAACCTCTAATAGTTCCTGGATGATCTTTTCTATTTCATTCTTCTATGCAAAAGGATGTCGCTAAGGATGCGCACTGGGTGGTTGACTACATGGAACCAGGGCGATGCCATGGTCATGCTCACCACATAAAGGCAATAAGCTATGGGGAGTTTCAAATACCTTTTGATGTTTATTCAAGGCCAACTGCAAATCAAGAAAAATCTCCTGTTGGAGCGCATCCACGACTTGTATGGCATTGAATAGGGCTATAATCCCTGAGTGGCCCCTCTTCAATAATTTCTCCATATGATCGGAGATAATAATTTCAGGTGAACCAGTTGTAAGCCCCTTGAGGGTGCATTTTTTCCCTTCCTTAGTGAAACTCATATATAAATCCTTGAAATCCATGCTGACTAGTCCCAAAGTGCATAACCATTCTACACTGAGAACCACATCACAACCACCTATTTCAATAGCAAACATGTGAGATTTGAGATGACACTCTCCTATTTGAAGTCTCACATATTCACATCGACCTCCACATTTCATCATACCACCATTGGCTATCATAATTTGAAAATTAGGTATGGCATGGACATAACAATGGGTTTCTTTGGCCACTCTCAAATGGATAAAATCACGTTTTCAATCAAAACAATTTCCTTGAGGTTCTTGATGTAACCAATCAACTTCAGAGTCTGTGGTGCAAAAAAAACAGATAGAGCATGGAGAAAAATTTGGGGTTCCTCACATGGAGCTTGTAAGGTTAGTTCTTCTTGAAGATGAAAGGTTGCTTTTTCACATTCCTAGTCGAGCCAAGAAGTCCTCTGAGTGGTCTTGGGGGGATACATCTATTTGAAATAATTTATGTTCTTTACATTTATTCCCTTTAAAATACCTCTCATCACAATTATAACAAAGTTTGAGGTGTCTGCATTCTACCATCTCTTTCGGGAACAACTTTTGGATTCACAAGGGTTGAGTGGTGGACGGGTTGGGGGTGGTTGTCAAAGGAGGACAAGGGAGAGAAGTGAATGAAAGTCTTTTGATTTGTTCATTTATCACCATTTCTGCTTCTTTAGCTCTCTCACAGGCCTACAACCATGTAGTTGGGCACTACATCTCGACTTGTGCTTAAATTCCTCGTTGAGAACATTAATGAATCATTCTTTAAAAAAGGAGTCAGACAAGCCCTCTACGTGGATCGCCAATTGCTCAAAGGTTGCTCTAAAGTCTACAACGATGCTTGTTTGGCATAAATTTGTTAGTTGTCCCAAAAGGGTGTGTCGCATTCAAAACGAGCACAAATGGCCTTCACAAATAGGCTCCAAGCAATGTAGCCTCCCTAAGCTTTCTTATACAATTGCCACCATTTCCAAAATTCTGAATCCAAATATAAGACACCCACTTTGAGTTTCATGAGGTCATCAGTCATTCCATGGAGAGAAAAATAGTGTTCCATTTGGGTAACCCAACCAGATAGATCAAAACCATCAAACTTATTCATGTCTACTTTTGGAAAGCAATGCCACAAATTGTGATAAGGAAAGGGTGGGTGATGACTATGGTTATCCTGAAAGAGTGTGTTAGGATGCGACTCTTCGTTTGCTAAAGATTCCCCTATGGGTGGATCCATGTGGTGCTTTGGCCCCTTGTCCTTTTTGGATGCCAACAGTGATCCTAGCCATTCTTTAAGATCAACACTATTGGGCCATCTGTTGAGCCCTCTATTGGGTAATTTGGTGGGTAATCTTGGAGGTAAGTTCAACACCCTATTTATCAACATTTTCCTCACGCTAAGAAATTGATTCAACAAGCTTCTAGTACTTAGTTTGTGGGTCCTCATTGTTTTCTATGTTGCGAGTATGGGCCATGAGACCACTTAAAATCTCGCTTAAGTGTTATCCCTGACTTATATTAATACGACCAGAGGCTTGAGGATTCTTTTGAGAGGTATCACCAACGATTGTATTGTTGGTCCACACCAAAAGGGTTACTCAAGAGGTATCCCCACGCGATCAACATGACACAAGAAAATTTTTGAGATAGGTCTCCCACAATAGTGCCAGCAAGACCCAAACCTTTTTTACGTTGGTTGGAGTATTACTCTCACTTGAGTATTACTATGCTAACAGAATTCCCAAATTCCTTCTATACTCAAAGATGTAGGAATATCATTGGCAAATTGTAGAGGTTGGGGTTTTGAAGGTCCTAAGGACAAGGGATTGTCAAGTGCTATAGCTCTCTGATATACCTAAGGGTTTCCAACAATAGTACTCGGTCGAATATTTCACGGCACCAAGGAGGATAGACTATACCCTTAGTCATACTACCCTATTACCTGGTACACGAGAGTGATCTCCCTGAGCGTTATTCTCCGTGTACTATAGCAATAGGATGGCTATCGATTTATGTAAGGTTGGTTTTAGGTGCACCTAGAGGGCTTCCAATATACCCTAGGTTACATGGAAGGTAATTATGTACATAGGTGGTATATGATGCGATACTACTCAAAGGGATACCCACAAAGGTTACAAGGGTGTCCAACTAGGTGACACAACTTGTATTTTCTATGTGTATTCTTCCTCTACTGCAAATTTACCCATCAAAGGACATATCTCTATGTTATTAAAAAACACCAGAACACATCTCTAGCAAAAAACACGGAGATCAATGCCTCCATAATCATGCTACAGTTTGGTTGGCTATAGTGAAGATTTTCAAGGATGCATCTTTATAATCCCACCACTCACTTGGTGTTGAATATAGAGAGGCTAACTTTGATAACTTACTGCTCACAGTCCACGAAGATCTCTCCCATTGCTCCTTTCAAATGACTCTTTGACTGATTGTTGACATGCTTCCATGGATCATGCCTCTTGAAATTATGATATAGGTCCTCTTTTTGATGATTCTTTATACGTTTTAGTGGATATCTCACCTTCACAATATGGTGTTGATTTTCTTTCTACCTCAAAAAGTGCTTCTCTAATCACTTCTACTATAGTATTTGTGCAAACTATTGAGGCTAATCAAAACCTTTGTGGTAACTCATCCAGTCCCATACTAGCAAAAAACTCTTCACTTGTACAGGATGCTCCCTCCCTCACTCTTCCATTGGATGACTAGATCAATGATAGCACTTCACCAACTGAGCAGTTCAGTGATGACAATACTCCCATTGATGTGCAATTCAATGATCACTCCACTAGATGAGCAGTGCTTAAATGAGCCATTTCCACACTTATGGATGCTATTGATTTTGTTACAAGCCCATCGAAGCATTTTCCAAAGTCTCCTCCATCTCAAGCCATTCTTTCCAAGGTTTTTGATACTTATCCCCTACTAACCCTCTGGGGCACAATTGATGCTAATAAAGATCCCATTGGATTCTTGCGGGGGCAATATGTTGGAAATATTGTTGTCATTGATGTCAAAGATAGGGGGAGTCTAAAAATGTCCAAGATAAAGATTGCAAGATGGAGATTGTTGGAAATATTGTTTTTGGATATTTTATGCTCAATTTGGATACCCTATCTTTGAAGGCCTTTTTTACTCTGAAGACCTAGCGCAAATGGGATCATGGGATATATGGTTGAAAGTCTTATTCTAAGACCTTTCCAACAATATATGGCACTCCCTCTAACTCCATAGGAATGAGGAGATATGAAATATTTTGTTAGGATAGCCCAGCCAAAAAGTACAGGTCAGCCTAGCCAATTTTACCAGTCAGCCCCATAAGTGAACGCAGAAACACTATAAATACAAGATAGATGTGTGCATTTTAAGAGTATCCAAGCAAGAAGATAAAGTACAAGTGACTAGAAGAAATCTGAGTTGCGCAAGAAAAGTTGGGGAGTATTATTAGGGTCTAAAGGTGCAGAAGAGGAGTTTTCTTGAAGTTTTAAAGGTGCACTATGAAGGACTAAGGTCTAGGATGTTGCAAAGTGCATTATTTTGAGGTTGTGATGCTACAGTTTGGAATTTTATTCTGGGAATGATGCTATGAGGTTCGCTAAGGCATGAAGGCTAAATATGACCAGGGTTTGAAGCTATGTCTGGGGTATGAAGCAAGGAGAGGCATTGGAGCATGAAAGTTAAGGGTATGATGATGTTGTGAAATGCATGAAGTATGAATCATGCAAGTGAAGTCAGAAGCACTCCCTCTAACTCCATAGGAATGAGGAGATATGAAAGATTTTGTCAGGATAGCCCAACCAGAAAGTACAGGTCGGCCTGGCCAATTTTGCAAGTCAGCCACATAAGTGAACGCAAAAACACTATAAATACAGGATAGATGTGCGCATTTGAAGAGTATCCAAGCAAGAAGAGCAAGTACAAGTGATCAAAAGAGATATGAGGTGTGCAAGGGGAGCTGGGGAGTATTCTTGGGGTCTAAAGGTGCACAAGAGGAGTTTTCTTGAAGTTTTAAAGGTGCGCTATGAAGGACTAAGGTCTAGGATGTTGCAAAGTGCGTTGTTTTGAGGTTGTGATGTTGCAGTCTAGAATGATATTCTGGGAATGATGCTATGAGGTTCGCTAGGGCATGAAGGCTAAATATGACTAGGGTTTGAAGCAAGGAGAGGAACTGTAGCATGAAAGTTAAGGGTATGATGATGTTGTGAAATCCATGAAGTATGAAGCATGCAAGTGAAGTCAGAAGTACTTTGTGTATGAAGATCTTAGATTGGTACCTATACAGGACTTACTGAATTGGTGCTCAGCTAAAGAGATTGGTGTCTCTATTAGGCTGGTGCCTACAAGCTTTCTAACAGTAAGTTGGTGCCTACAGAAATTTATAAAGATAAGTTTCTATAGTTTTCCCCACAAGGATTTCCAAATTAAACTCTGTGTACTGCGATTTGAGTTTACATGGATTTAATGTTTTGAAGTTAATGAATGATTGATGAATGCTCATTTAAAGTAAAAAGTATATTATACTAATCCACCCCCCCCCTCTCAGTATAAGCATAAGTTCAACAATTGGTATCAGAGCAAGTTCCTTTGGAAACAGTCTAACCACTGGAAGAAAAATCTCGGGAGAACACATGGTTAGTCAAGAAGAATTGTTCTTCATGGCCATGGATACAAAGTCTACTGATATAGAAAATGAAGACAATCAGAAAGAAAAATCAGAAGAAGAAGAAGAAGACATTGATGGGGAAGTGAATCTTGAAGTAGAACTCGTTAGTGCCTTAGAAGAAATAGACAGACTCGGGGGAAAGAACAAAAAGCAGAAAGAGCAAATGCAAAAATATGAAAAAGAGGATCATGATCTTGATGAAACAGAAAGAACAGTTATCATCCTGAAGACTCAACTAGAAGAGGCAAAAAGGATAGAAAAAGTAGTGAGAAGCCAGTTGAAAGAAAAGGAAGAAAATTGTGAAAAGCTAGAATCTGAAATCGTTTCCTTAAGAAAGGAACTAGAGAAAAAAACTAATCAGTTGAGTAAAAGCTTGAAGTTTGGAAAGAGTACTGAAATGTTAGATAATATTCTTAGTGACCAAAGGTGACCATTCATGAAGACAAGTCTTGACTACAACGGAAAAAAAAAGACCCGGAGGGAGATGCAAGCACCAAGGCCACAAAGCCATCAGAAAAGGAAAATGAAGAAAAGCCTAAAAGCTATGCTAATATTCTCAAAGGCTCCATCAACAATGAAAGCAACATCAGGAAAGGAAATGATGACCAACAAAAATTTGATTCTTCTCACAAGAACAACAAGAATGAGTTCAGAAGAGTTGTTCCACCAAGAAGGTTTTTCACAACCCGGTACCAAAATCTCTTTCTTGGCTATTTTTTTTCTTGCAATAATTTTGGTCATAAAACACTAGATTGTAGAGCTTATGCAAGAAGTGATCATGTGAGAAATGGAAATAGAGGTTCTTATACAACCTCAAAGAATGATTATGTGAGCAACAAAACTAGAAGTTCTCATGGGTTTGTTGATAGAAACTATAATTCATTTTCTCCCCTACTTGATTACAATATTGAATGTTATAAGTGCAATAACTATGGGCACATAACACGTGACTGTAGAAGCAACATAATAAAGTCTCCTAGACAAAACAAGGAAGAAGATGTTCTTACTAAGCATGGAGAAGAATACGCAAAGGTGTGGAAAAGGAAACAAGAGGAACCAAAGAAAGAAGAATGTGGACTTTGTATGCTCAAGACAAAGAAAGTCAATGGTACATTGATAGTGGATGTTCAAAACACATGACAGGGGATCAGAACAAATTTCTCACCCTAAAGGAAGAAAAAGGAGGTAGTGTTACCTTTGGGGATAATGCTTCTGCAAGGATAGTTGGAAAAGGTATTGTTAGTCTTGATAATGAAAAGACTAAAACACAGAATGTCTTGTATGTTGAAGGGTTAAAACACAATCTTCTAAGTGTCATTCAAATGTATTATAAAGGTTACAACCTCACATTTCATTATAAAGGATGTGAGATAAGGAAAACAGGTTCAGGAAGATTCGTAGCAAACGCAAACAAAACCCGAGCAATGTATATGTTCTCGATGAAGTCAAAGGAGAAAAATGTTGTATGGGATAAGTAAACGAAAGTTGATTATGGCATAGAAGGATGGGTCATATAAACTTTGACAATCTAGTAAAACTCAACAAGACATAAGCAGTAAGAAATATGCCAAGGATCTCTAAACCTACCAACACTATTTGCAAGCCATGTCAACATGGGAAGCAGACGAGAGTTAGTTTCAAAACAAAGGAGTACTCAACATCAAAGCCATTGGTACTTGTACACACAGACCTCTACAGGCTAGCAAGAACGCAACTTTTAAAAGGTGAGAGTTATTTTATGTTGCTTATTAATGATTACACGAGAATGACATGGGTTGCATTTCTTAGAGAAAAATCTGAAGCATTTGAGAAGTTTAAAGCTTTCAAAGCCCTAGTTGAAATGAGATTGATTTAAAAATCAAGTGCTTAAGATCAAACAAAGGAGGTGAGTTTACTTCTTATGAATTTGATGAATTCCGTGACAATCATGGAATTGAGAGACATTTTTCGGCAGCAAGGACTCCACACCAAAATGGAGTTGTAGAAAGGAAAAACAAAAGTTTACAAGAAATGGCTAGAACCATGTTGAATGAAATCAAACTACTAGACACTTTTTGGAGAGAAACAATCAGCACATCAATCTACATTTTGAATAGAGCACAAATTAGAGTGAACAGTAGCAAGACACTTTATATATTATGGAAAGGTAGACCAACTGCAGTCAAATACTTCAAAGTATTTGGGAGCAAGTGCTATATAAAGAGAAATGAAGACAATTTAGGCAAGTTTGATTCTAGAACAGATGAAGGTATCTTTCTTGGCTATGCATCTGGAAGTATTGAACCAAAAATCTCACCCTTGAGATTTGGATGGTCAAAGGGCCAATCTATCCTTTCAGGCTAGCATTCAGAGGTTATTCCTGATAGCACAGGACCATCATTCAAAGGTTTTCCAGGCACAATGATTCTTCTTCTGGTCATTTAGAGGATGGTTTCTTACATGAGTTGAGTTCAGAGATTGTTTCAGTGATTTCCGATTTATTACAGGATGAGGTTTCAGTTCCAGGTTTGAGTATGAGAGATTTGGAGCATTATGGGACACTTCTTGCCCATGAGGATCTTATTGACCCCTCACATTAGTTATTTGGCAGCATATTCTTACTCCTTGTCCAATTCTGCTTCCAATGAGTATAAACTTGATGGTATTTGGACAACTTTTTTTTTTGTGATGAGGTGGCACAAGTGATGATGTGGCAAGGTGAGGTGGCGACCCATGTGGGGCCCACGCGCTTAAATCTGGGCCCTTTTCCTCCTAAAACTGGGCCCACTAAGTCGCCCAACACTTGCTAAATAAAAACTGGACAAAGCAAAGAAGTTTCCCAAAGTCATAGAGCGTTCTAAAAGCAAGTCGAAAGTCAAACTGGGCGAGTTGTCTGCTTTTAGCTTTTTCCCTTTCTCGGCTTTCCCCTTTTCCTGCTTTAGCTTTTGCTTTTAGCTTTCCACTTTTTCCTTTTTCTCTTTTCCTTCCCCTCTTCCACTCATGCGACCTAACTTTCTCTTATTCCCTTAACCTAGGCGACCTATTTCTCTCCATGAGGTTCTCCCTTCCTACCTTTTTGGCCATAACTTTCTCATACCTAACCAGTTTTGACCCATTCGACCTCCATTCTTCTCCAAATAACCCCCAGATTTGACCAGATGGCTTGGAAAGGTTCGCTCAGCCAATTTTAGCAGACATTCATGCAGTGACACATGGCAGGTGGACAGATTGACACTTGGGTGAGGAATACTAGCTAGCTTTTTGCCCAGTTTGGAAACATCAAGGCGAATTCTTCATGCATTTAGTTATATATACAACATTCTTCCACAGTTGACAGGTTGATCACTCTATTGCAGGAGCATTACTACTCTCTCATTCTATTCTATCTCTCATTCTAGCTTTGGATTCTCAGTTTCTTGGATATCATTGTAACAGTTCTTGGCTTTTCTCTGTGATGGAGCGATTCCTCTGATTTGACATGAATAAAGAGTCTTATGTGTTGATTTTGGCCTAGATTCTTGTTGCTGCATTGGATTTCTAATTAATTGTAGGAGTTTGAAGCTCATCCTTCACTGGGGGTCGATTTGGCACCTTTGAAGCGCTCTTCCTTCTTGATTTATTGTCTTTTTGCATTCTAATGGTTCGCTTTGCTTAGGGTTTTCCACCAAAATTCATCTAGAATCAATTTTTATGCAAGTTTTGGGTGAGGTTATCTAACCCTCATCCCAAAACCATCTTGTGCTTGTTTGATTTGTGTTTTGCAGGTCAAATCTCATCCATCAAGAAGCACGCCATAGGGTAGCCTCCCTTTGGTTGGAACGCACCAGCCCAAAACGAGAGGGGTGACATCAATTGTGACCATAGGATCCACCCCTAAATTAAGCCTAGTTTGATTCCCTCAATCTACAACCGACCTAAAGCCTAGGGTGTCAGATTCAACCTTAACAAATTGGCATCATTGCCGGGGAAGAAGTTCTAAGCCCTGGTAGATGACATTTTGGTGAGTTTAGTTCACCTGGCAACTCCACGCAGATCTAAAGCAACTCCGCTGAGGACCTTACGTAGATCAGCCCGTTTAAACCAACCCCACAGATCCTAGTTGCAGATTCGCATCTTTCCTTATCTTCATCATCTATACAAACCCTAATTCTTCCTACCCATGTTGCATAAGCGAACCCTTTGCTTTTACCAGTTTTCCCGATGGCGGGAGTAAACCAGCCTAGGGTTGCCTTCACGCTCAACCTGTATACGCCCTTGAATTTGGCCAATACAGCAAATCCTTTGAATGCTTTGCATGCTAGGAATTATGGCAAATACATGCCTAAGTTCATTGAGAACAACGCCATCACTACAGAATCCCACATCAAAGATTTCTTGGAGTATCTCGAAAACATAGGCGTGACTGAAGAAGATGTGGTCGTGAGGCTTTTTGCGCAGTGATTGACTTTGGATGCAAGAGATTGGTACAAAGCGCTTGCAGCGAACAGTATTGATGGTTGGACTACTTTTCATGATAGATTCATGGACAAATGGTCTCACAAACAAGACAGAGCTTTTCTCCTTAAATCTTTTTCCTTGATTAAGAAAGATGAAAACGAATCCATGGAAGAATTTAATTCACGTTTTATGAAAGCATATTATAAGATTCCACATATTGTTAGACCTAATCCTGCTAGTGCTTTAATCTTTTATATTGAACAGTTTGATGGATTATTTGGTGTTTTCTTGAGACATAAGGAACCACATGATTTGGAAAGCGCTTTCAAAGAAGCTCTCAAGATGGAGAAGCATTTCATCACTGCAAATCATGCCAAGGTTTCATTGCAAGAGTTGCTAGATCCACAAGGCCGAAAAGCATCTCAGACCCCTTCCACATCTCTCCCAGCCTCCTCTAGAACTCAAGAAAGAACCCAAGAAAGAGGAGGATGACTTATCCAGCAATCCCCAAGTTGTGAGCTTGCTGCAAGACCTTGTCTAGAAGCTCAGTGTCCAAGATAAACCCTCCCATCCACTTGTTTCATCCCAAAGGACTTTCAATCAGCAGAGGAGAAACTTTCAAGCCCATAGGAATTTTGAAAACCCTAAAAATCCCAATCCAGCTCCAGGAGCGAACTTTGTAGGGAAAAACTCAGTTTTCGCAAGCCCTTACTGTAGAGATTGTGACATGCCTCACCCTGAGGATACTTGCTAGCTTTTTGCCTAATATGTGCATGTCTTCCTAGGGTCAGAGGGTCATGAGGACCACATGGTCAACATGACAGGAGAGCTCCATGAGGAGTAGGAGGACTCTCGAGAGCACCCCTATGCATCCTCATCAGAAATCCAGTCTCACAATAGAGGTGTCTTTCAGATCGATTCTTCCCTTCACCAGGAGGTCGGGTCCACTTTAGATTCACCTGCTGCATGGCCTACTACGAGGGAGGAAATCCAAAGAGCTAAGGAGGTGTGCATGGCTAGGTTAGAAGAGCTCCAAAGACAGTACGTCAGAAGGAACAAAGCCAAATATCCCCAGACTTCCAGGGAGCCTTCCTCATCAAACCAACAAACAAATCAAACTAAAAATGCTCTCGTACCAACTCCACAGGGTCCCAAGCGAATTGACCCTCTTTCTTTGACCAAAACAGAAGTGGGCAGCCAGCAAAGAATGTTTCCAGTAGCGGTACAACCACAAATCAGCAAGCTGCCCAAGGTAAATCTGCTCCAAATCAGCCAGCTTCCCAAGGTAATATTGCTGCCCATACAACTGATTTTGCAGTTTTCTATATTGAGGCCGAATTAGCCAAGGTAAAGATCCCTATCCCCCTCAAAGAGTTGGCAAAGAACCCCTCTTATCGGCAATCCATTTCAAAATTTATGGGCTGTCCCGTAGATGAAGCGAATCTCAATGATGAGATTCCTGAAATCTTCCTAAGGACAAGCAAGCGAGAGAAAAATCACATGCCTTTTTTCATGTAATTACAGATTAATGGCTTAATTTTGAGGAATTGCATGCTTGATTCAGGTGCTTCAACTAACATTATGACATTAGAAGTAATGAATCAGTGAGGCTTGCAGATTACTAGGCCTTATAAAAATGTTAAAGCTATGGATGTTAGAGAAGTTGAATGCCTTGGTATTATCAAAGACTTACAATTTTGCTTGCTTGCATGTCCACAGAGGCTCATGGTTATGGATGTGGTGATCATTGACTGCCCTACTCAGTGGGGGATGCGTTTGTCTCGTAAATGGTGCGCAGATGGGGGAACCCTGCAAATGGATTTGACTTATGATGACATCTTGCTGAAGGAAAACATAAAGATCTGTGTCTTTAGAGAACAGAAGATGCTCCACAATGTGGAGGACCCAAAGATAGGAGACAATGACCTTATGTATCCTGACATCAAGGAACCCAGCGCTGAGGCGAGGGATCTAGGTAACTACATGCTTACGGATGATGTAGATCCCCCTATTCCTACTGTCCCAGAGTACGAGCCCAATCAGGTATGGCTCATGCAGTTTGATGGCCCTAGTTCTTATATTATAGCTGGCGCAGGTATATTTTTCACCGCACCTAGCGGTATGATTTATCCATTCTCTTATCGCTTAAAGTTTCCATGCACTAACAACATGGCCGAGTATGAGGCTCTTTTGCTAGGTTTGAAGAAAGCGAGGAGAATGGGGATGAAATCCCTCAGAGTTGAGGGAGATTCCGAGCTGATTGTGAAACAGGTACGCAAGGAATGTGAAGTGAGACATCCACGCATGAGAAGGTACAGGAATGCGGTATGGGATGAGATTGAGTTATTTGATGCATTTAATATTTCTCATATTGGTAGAGAGATAAATAGAGAGGCTGATTCCCTTGCTAGGTCAGCCACTTTGTTTGACCCCACTCTCGCTAATCCCTACATCCGACATCCAGTTGAGTTATCTTTTTGCCCGCATGTTCCTGATAACATTACTGCTATGCAAGTCTTTGATGATGAAGAGCAAATTTTAAATTTTATGCATTGTGAGAAAGACTTTTCTGATTGTTTGATTGATGAGGTGCAGGATGGGAAGGAGATTTCGTTGATTTAGTTGAGATCTAATCATATACCTACTGGTTTAGTTCCTATTGAGAGTATTTGTGATAGATCAGATAGGTTTTTGAATAAAATAAAGAAAACTGATACAGTCGATGTTTCCTCGCAGGTTGATGACATAAGTGTGGGTCATGAGGATTCTCCTCGCTCATCAAGATAGGTAAAGCATGCACAGAGAAAGAACGGAAAGAGATCATCAGTTTGGTCCATGAGTACAAGGATGTATTCACTTGGTCGTGTGATGAGTTGAAAACTTTTGACCAGAATGTCCTTAACTATGAGATCCCTCTCCGAGCAGATGCCAAACCATTCAGCGATAGACTTAGATTCATAAACCCCAAAGTTGCTCCGACCATTCAGAAGGAGCTGCAAAAGCTATATGAAGCAAAAATCATTGAGCAGATCAGGTATTCTGAATGGGTGTCAAACATTGTAGCAGTGAGGAAGAAGAACGAGGAGATTAGAGTATGCATTGATTTCAAGAACCTGAATAGGGCATGCTTAAAAGACAACTATCCTTTTCTCAGCATGGACCACATACTGGCAGAATCCTCCAACAAGAACTTGATCAGGATAATCAGAAGGACAATTGGAGAAAACAAGAGAGCTTGGGATAGCAGTCTTAAGTATGCATTGTGGGCTGACAGAGTGACAAAGAAGCAGTCAACTAGTAAGGCACCCTTCGAGTTGGTCTATGGTGTTGATGTAGTCCTACCAATTAACTTGATGATTCCAGTCCACAAGCTGATTAGAGAGTTCACTACAGATGAGGAGGCCTTGCATGGCCGATTTGATGATCTAGTTTAGCTTGAGGAGGATAGATCAGAGGCTTTGACACATTTCATTGATCATCAGAGACGAGTAAAGAAAGCCTTTGATAAGAGAGCTAAAAGAAAAGTGTTCCATGTTGGTCATTTGGTCTTGTTGTGGGACAAGAGAAGGGAGAAATCAAGAAACCACAGTAAGTTTGATAGTTTATAGTTGGGTCCATTCAGTGTCCATGCTTCAGTGGGGCCCAACACCTTCCAGCTTGCTGATTTGGATGGTGATGTCATGCAACTGCCTGTTAATGGGCAGCGTCTTAAACACTTTTTCCAATGAAGGGTTTAAGTCCTTCAACATTTTTGGGTACTTGCGGGCATTAGTTTATATGTTTTTCTTTCTTCCATTTTGATCAATTTTCTTTGCCTAGCGTAGATTCCCTTGTTGCTTTCCAGTTTTCAGTCTAGACTAGATTCGTTGGCCCACTTTCCCTTTGCCAGCATGTTGTTTGAGTTGTGTTAGATTAGGACATTTGCTTGCTTTGTTTCTTGCTTTCTAGGAGGACCTTCTGCTTTTCCAGAGATTTTGTGCTTTTTGGAAGCCTTTTTCTACTTGCCAGTGGCTTCATGCCAAATGTTTGTGTCAACCTAGATTGCTAGTCTGGATGAGGGATCCTTTTTCATCCCCTAAGCATAGAGTTTAGGGGGGTAGGATGAAAGACATAGGTGATTGTGTCTGTCTTTTCATCATTGCTTCACTGAGTTTTTCCATCTTACAGAGTCCCCTCATCCAGCATAGGGATATGATACCGAGTCTGATTTATTTGAACCACCACACATTTTGATTCACTTTGTTCACTTTGCACTGGGGGAGGAGAGTCATCATTGCTCCTTTTTCAGTAGGTTACCTTGTATCGACACCAAAACCTTATCTACAGAAAACCCAGGAGTGTTGAACACCGTAATGGTTGCAAGCCTCATTGGCAGTCGTTTCGCACCTGACATGGCTAAGTATCATTGGGCATTGATCATGTGACTCTTGTCATGATTAGACTCCAGATCATTTTTCATTATGACAGAGTGTGTTCGTGCCTTAGGCCCCATTGTCATCATTGGTGGCTGACCTTCGCACTTAGCAGGGGCTTACCTTATTGGCCTCTGACTAAGTGACTACCTCTTTTGTGTCGACATCAACGCATCTACCACATAGAGAAGTGCACTGGTTGGCGAGTGGCAGCAGTTTCAGAGTGTAGCAGCTTTCAGATTAGATTTTCCATTTCAAGTGATTTTCAGAGGTGTTCTGGTTTGAGTTTCATTGTTTGTCGGGCTTGACTCCATGGCCCAATGGACCAGTCACTGGCATCAGTCGGCAGGTTTTATGATTATCAGTTTGACTCCCTTGGCATCAGTTTTTCGACATCATTGGCATCGAATGGTTTTAGTTGCAGACATGAGTTCTAGGTTCTCGAGACCTGCAGGGGGTCCCGCCCCTTGCATCGCCATTTGTTCACCCCAAAATCTCACCCTTGAGATTTGAATGGTCAAAGGGCCAGTCTATCCTTTCAGGGTGGCATTTAGAGGTTATTCCTGATAGCACATGACCATCATTCAGAGGTTTTTCCAGGCACATTGATTCTTGTTCTGGTCATTTAGAGGATGGTTTCTTACATGAGTTGAGTTCAGAGCTTGTTTCAGTGATTTCCGAGTTATTACAAGATGAGGTTTCAGTTCCAGGTTTGAGTATGAGAGATTTGGAGCATTATGGGACACTTCTTGCCCATGAGGATCTTATTGACCCCTCACATCAGTTATTTGACAGCATATTCTTACTCCCTGTCCAATTCTGCTTCCAATGAGTATAAACTTGATGGTATTTGGACAACTTTGCTTTTTGGTGATGAGCTGACACAAGGGATGATGTGGTAGGGTGAGGTGGCAACCCATGTGGTGCCCACACGCTTAAATCTGGGCTCTTTTCCTCTTAAAACTGGGCCCACTAAGTCGCCCAACACTTGCTAAATAAAAACTGGACAAAGCAAAGAAGTTTCCCAAAGTCTTAAAGCGTTCTAAATGCAAGTCAAAAATCAAACTGGCCGAGTTGTCTGCTTTCTGCTTTTAGCTTTTAGCTTTCCACTTTTAGCTTTTATCTTTTTCCCTTTCCCAACTTTCCCCTTTTCCTACTTTAGTTTTCCACTTTTTCCTTTTTCCCTTTTCCTTCCCCTCTTCCACTCATGCGACCTAACTTTCCCTTATTCCCTTAACCTACGCGACCTATTTCTCTCCATGAGGTTCGCCCTTCCTACCTTTTTGGCCATAACTTCCTCATACCTAACCAGTTTTGACCCATTCGACCTCCATTCGACCTCCAAATAACCCCCAGATTTGACCAGATGACTTGGGAAAGGTTCGCTTAGCCAGTTTTAGCAGGCATTCATGCAGTGACACATGGCAGGTGGACAGATTGACACTTGGGCGAGGAATACTAGCTAGCTTTTTGCCCAGTTTGGAAACATCAAGGAAAATTCTTCATGCATTTAGCTATATATGCAGCATTCTTCCACGATTGACAGGTTGATCACTCTATTGCAGGAGCATTACTACTCTCTCATTCTATTCTATCTCTCATTCTAGCTTTGGATTCTCAGTTTCTTGGATATCATTGTAACAATTCTTGGCTTTTCTCTATGATGGAGCCATTCCTCTGATTTGACATGAATAAAGAGTCTTATGTGTTGATTTTGGCCTAGATTCTTGTTGTTGCATTGGATTTCTAATTAATTGCAGGTGTTTGAAGCTCATCCTTCATTGCGGGTCGATCTGGCACCTTTGAAGCGCTCTTCCTTCTTGATTTACTGTCTTTTTGCATTCTAATGGTTCGCTCTGCTTAGGGTTTTCCACCAAAATTCATCTAGAATCAATTTTTATGCAAGTTTTGAGTGAGGTTATCTAACCCTCATCCCAAAACCATCTTGTGATTGTTTGATTTGTGTTTTGCAGGTCAAATCTCATCCATCAAGCAACATGCCCTAGGGTAGCCTCCCTGTGGTTGGCACGCACCAGCCCAAAACGAGAAGGGTGACATCAATTGTGACTATAGGATCCACCCCTAAATTAAGCCTCGTTTGATTCCCTCAATCTGCAACCGGCCTAAAGCCTAGGGTGTCAGATTTAGTTTGAACAGGAAGCAAGGCCTACAAATGCTACAACATAAGACTGCGCAAGGTTGTAGATAGTATTGATGGAAGAGTGGATGAAGCAATTCCTCAAAAGGAAAAGTCACAAACAAATGAAGATCCATAGGAGACAATCTACAAAGAACAAGAAAAGGAAGAAGAAAAGAAAGAACAAGAAGAAATAGAATGCCAATATCCAAAGACACCATCCAGATTTATTCAAAAGCATCATCCAGAAAATCAAACTCTTGGTGATATAGATATAGGAGTTCAGACTAAAAGAAAATTGAACTTTTCTTTCCTATCTAAAATAGAGCCCAAGAACTTTGCACAAGCTAGTGAAGATAACCATTGAGTTAATGCTCTGAAAGAAGAACTAAATCAGATTGAGAAGAATGACACATGGGAACTTGTGCCCAAACCAAAAGATAAGAATGTGATTGGCACCAAATGGATCTTCAGAAACAAATTGGATGAAGATGGACTAGTAAGAAATAAAGCAAGATTAATCTGTAAAGGCTATGCTGAAGTTGAGGGTATTGACTTTGAAGAACCTTTGCTCCAGTTGCAAGAATAGAAGCAATCAGAATGTTTTTGACATTTGCGTGTTTCAAGAATTTCAAAGTCTATCAAATGGATATCAAGTCCACCTTTCTAAATGGAAATTTAGAAGAAGAAGTGTATATTGAACAGCCAGAAGGATTTCATTTGTCAGAAAACAAAGATCATGTATGCAGATTGAAGAAAGCACTCTATGGACTAAAGCAAGCTCCCAAAGCTTGGTATTCAAAACTTGACAAATACCTACAACAACAAGGTTTCAAAAGAGGAGTTACAAACAACAATCTTTACATCAAAACAAACAATGAAAATATGTTAATCATTGTGGTTTATGTGGATGACTTAATATTTGAAAGTAATGATGATAGAATGAGTCAAAAATTTGCAGAAGAAATGCAAAAAGAATTTGAGATGTCCATGCTTGGAGAATTGTCATTCTTTCTAGGGTTGCAGATTTCTCAATCCAGCAAAGGCATATTCATTTCTCACACCAAATATATCAAGGAAATGTTGAAGAAATTCAGAATGGAAGGTTGTGCACGTGTCAATACACCCATGATCACAAGATGTAAGTTGAGGAAAGATGATGAATCTCCAAAAGCAAATCAAACATTGTACAGGTCAATGATTAGCAGCCTACTATATGTGACAGCATCAAGGCCAGACATCATGCAAACAGTAGGATTGGTTGCAAGATTTCAATTTGCACCAAAGGAGACACATGTGCAAGCAATAAAACGAATATTCAGATATCTAAAGGGCACATTGGACTTTGGCTTGTGGTATTCAAGAAGTAAGGACTTCACTCTAACAACATATACAGATGCAGATTGGGCAGAAAGTATTGATGACAAGAAAAGTACCAGTGGAGGAGCATTTTTTCTAGGTAATTGTCTAATATCATGGTTGAGAAAGAAGCAAACCTCAATCTCTCTATCCACAGCAGAAGCCGAATATATTGTAGCAACAACATGTTGCACATAAGTTCTTTGAATGAAGCAGACACTAAAGGATATCAAGGTAGAATATGACCAGCCAATCTCAATCATCTGTGACAACACAAGTGCAATCAAAATTTCAAATAATCATGTTAAGCACTCAAAGACAAAGCATATTCGCATCAAGTACCACTTCCTAAGAGAACAGGTAGTCGAGCAAAGTTTCAAGATGGAATACATTGCCACCAAAGAATAGGTTGCAGATAGTTTTACCAAATGCCTTCCCAGAGAAACATTGAATATCTGAAACAGAAACAAGGAGTAATATCCCTCGCATCTCGTCAATAAAGGGAAGCACAAGCTCGGGTGGATCAACCCTTTTCCATTGATGTCAAAGTTGGATAAGTTGAAGACAGAGGAAGAATTGCAGACACAAAGAGAGTTGCAGATGTAGATAGGGGAAGTATTACATAATTGACTAAGGGTTGTTGTCAATGACAAAGGGGGAGATTGTTGGAAATATTGTTTTCATTGATGTCAAAGATAGGGGGAGCCTACAGATGTCCAAGATAAAGATTGCAAGATGGATATTGTTGGAAATATTGTTTTTGGATTTTTGATGCTCAATTTGGATACCCTGTCTTTGAAGGACTTTTTACCTGGAAAAACTAACTCAAATGGGAGCATAGGATATATGGTTGAAAAGCTTATTCTGAAACCTTTCCAACAGTATATGGCACTCCCTCTAACTCCATAGGAATGAGGAGATATGAAAGATTCTATCAGGACAGCCCAACCACAAAGTCCAGGTCGACTCAACTAGTTTTACAAGTCCGACCCCATAAGTGGATGCAGAAGCACTATAAATACAGGATAGATGTGCACATTTGAAGAGCATCCAAGAAAGAAGAGCAAGTACAAGTTCACAGAAGAGATTTAAGGTGTGCAAGAGGATTTGGGGAGTATTCTTGGGGTCTAAAGGTGCGCAAGAGGAGTTTTCTTGAAGTTTTAAAGGTGCGCTATGAAGGACTAAGGTCTATGATGCTGCAAAGTGCATTATTTTGAGGTTGTGATGTTGTAGTCTAGAATTATATTCTGGAAATGATGCTATGAGGTTCGCTAGGGCATGAAGGCTAAATCTGACTAGGGTTTGAAGCTATGTTTGGGGTATGAAGCAAGGAGAGGCACTGGAGCATGAAAGTTACAAGTATGATGATGCTGTGACATGCAATAAGTATGAAGCATGCGGGTGAAGTCAGAAGTACTCTGTGTATGAAGATCTTAGATTGGTACCTATACAGGTCTTACTGAGTTGGTGCTCAACTAAAGAGATTGATGTCTCTAGTAGGTTGGTGCCAACAATCTTTGTAACAGTAGGTTGGTTCCTACAGACATTTATAAAGATAAGTTTTTGTGGTTTCCCCACAAGGGTTTCCAAATTAAACTCTGTGTACTCTGATTAGAGTTTACATGCATTTATTGTTTTAAAGTTAATGAATGATTGATGAGTGCTCATTTAAAGTAAAAAGTATCTTACACTGATTCACCCCACCCTCTCAGTATAAGCATAAGTTCAACACAATATGGTGATCTATGTTGACTTCTCCATGTGACACCATACTCACCATAAGGGGGAGATGTGATAATATCACTCCTCAAAGGCCTCTTGTTCAGCTTAAGGGGGGATGTTAAACTTTGACCTTTAATTTTCACTTGAGGCCACAATCCGACATTATTGTATTTATTATGGCTAAGATCCTACCTTTGTGTAACACTTTATATATTCTATTTTTTGTTATTTTAGGCTAAGTCCAACCTCGTTAAAACCCCTTGGGGCTAGTGCCCTACCTCTCGGATGGTGTATACATACACCATTCCTCATTTGTATTATTCATTCAAGTGATTCATTCGTAATCATTAGCCTAAGGGCACCTTCTCTATATTGTTCTCTTTAATTAGCAACTAAAAAGAGTGAAGGCCAATACATAGAATCAACAGCATGAGCCCATCCCATGCCCATTCTACTCGCAGTGTTGTGTGGTGTTGTGAGGTGCTACTCATGAGGTCATCCATGTGCTACCCCTATGCAATGTCCAGGGTTTCTCAACATGTGGCCCAACATACTTCCTCATTGCACCTTTAAACCCAACTCTTGATACCTCCCCTTTCTCTTGCTCTTTCTCTTCCCCATTCACACCAACCTCCTTCTCCCCCTCCCTCTCCGTAGAATCGCCTTGCTACACACCTGCATCCTTCCCCACACATTCAATTGTTGCTTCAACCTTGTACCCTTCCTTCTCTCCGTTATCCCTGCCCCACCCCCTATCCCTATCTCCCCTCCTCTCCATACCTTCTCCTCCCCTCCTATAGGTGCCTCTCTTACTATCCATGACCCCCCCTACAACCTCTACAGTTGAGAAAACCCTCTCCAACCCTTCTGTAGGTATCTCGAAAAGATAGAACTCTATGACCTATAGCATTTTAGTGTGTTGTCCATGGCTCCAACAAGGAAAAACGATGGTCACCACAAATTATTCATCTAACACAACAGAGAATTGTCACAGCATAACACGAAACTGTCACATGGACAACCCAAGTACTGTTTTAGCTTTTGAGAATACGGTAATCATTTCCATAGATCTACTCTTGCTAGCAACTCAACTCTGAAACTTGTGCTTTCCCTTTCGAATGAAGTTGCAAAGGTGGAGTCCAAGAATTTAATGCTCAAACAATTATTGGCCAAAAACAAAGCACAAGAACCTCTTCATCTCCTGACTGATGCCTTACACATATAGATGCTTGACCTCAAGAACAAACATGAGGAGATTCGATTTCAACAGGGAATCTTCAAACAGGAAACAAAACACATATTAACTCATGGGCACGTGTAGTTTGAGAAAGGGGCAACATTACCCCCCTCACCGACGTGGAGGGAGTTGTGTAGACTAAGCTCATGGAGGAGCATACTAGACATGTCCATGAACTGAATTTAAAGGAAAGGGGGGTTTGTGCTCCATCCCCCACCCCAGGCCCCTTGCAAGCAAGCAAGTTCTTGTTCCTCCAAGATACTATAGAACTTCAAGATATGACCTCAAGAGGGCTTGGTACGAGTCCAACTCTACCCTCTTCCTTCAATTTAGATCTTCGAGAGACCAACTTTGAACACTTTAGGCCAAGAGGAAGATCTTCTCACTCCCTCATGGGATCTACTTGGACGAGGATCTGACCAAATCACAAGTTGCAGAGCGCCAAAGAGTGGGTTGTAACGACACGGAAAGAAGGGAAATAGGCAATCATTAGGGATCTCAAGGTGGTAATTCGAGACTCTCCCCCTCCTAGGTGGTCCTGCCTTGGGTTCTCTAAATGATGGACCTGCTAGATGAGGAAACAGGGGTCCAGTATTTCAGTGGGTTATTGGAATGGCAATGGAGCATTTTGGTCTTCACTAGGCATGATATTTGATGCTCTTGGTGCATCGAATATCCTTTTGTTACTGAGACTCATGCAAGTCTCATCTAGGTGCTTCCAAGCATTCTTAATTACCATCGATTTTCCTCTTGCAAACAGGAAACTCAAAGCTCAAGTGGTGTAACTTGTTTGACTAGGGATTCTCTTCGGGACACGTTTCTTAGGTAGCTTCTAACGAGTTTGGTAGATGCATGTGGATTCAAGTGAGTGGCCTAGCCCCTCTCCCTAGAGACATCTAGATTGCAATTTGCTACTTTCACCAAACTTGGGGATCCTTACTTGGATTTGTATGTTGACATCATTCAGTGCTTAAGGGTGGGCAAGGTCATCCTCCTAGGTGATTTCAATACCCGAACCTAAGGCCACGAAATCCCTCTCCATGATCAATTCAAGGGCATGCTATCTATCCAAGAGATTGATCCAAACTTTATAGGACTTCACCAAACTTCTAACAATACTTTGGGGCCTCTTACAATGTATGGTAAACACCTTATGCAACTTGGAGAACCTCATGAGCTTCTGATCCTAAACGGCCTCCCTTTCTTCCCATACTCTAGCCACTTCACATGTCTTCCCCATGGCGGACGTGCTAGTGTAATGGACTATGTCATGACTAATCAACACTTTCTCCCCTTTATACACCATTTATCAATTAACCCCATCCATGTATTCAATCATGTCCTACTTACTTTATCTCTTTGGGCCAACCCCCTCCTCTACCTACCTTTCCCCAATTGATCACAACTCACACTACTATTCTCTTTGACGATGGGGACCTATTAACCCCTAGATTTCCACCCTTGAAAATCTTGAGGGTTAAGAGAGATTCTCCCAGAGTTTAGCACTTGTGTTGAGTCAAAAGTTCCCGTCAGAGACAGGTATATGATCGATGCATGGTTGTTTCGCTCAAAGTTAGAGTTAGCTTGGTTCCCATGCATTTGAGAGGGATGTTTACATACAGCAGGTGTCCTTACTTTTTAGGATACAAGGTTTGAGTGGGTCACTTGACGGTTTGGAGAAGTTTTGAGCATACAGGGATGGTCTTTGCATGATTCTAGGCCCGATAGTACTTTTCCGTGCGACATGCAAGAACTTTCTATTTTTAGCAGTTTGAGCTCCTGGCCCCAGATTCAGATTCTAAGCACACATTATGGATCCTTGAGACATTCTGAGTCTTTTAGACCTTTTCCAGGATGATTTGTCACGGAGTTCTATTTTTAGCAGGTTGAGCACCAGGGCTTGCATGTCGATTTTGATTGTGGATCTGGAATCCTCTTGGAAAACTAAATCTGATGAGTATGATGTCATTGACATGCGAGCACTTTCTATTTTTAACAGTCTATTTTTAGACAATTGACATGTGGCGGTATTCTCCTAGTCATCCTGAGCATTTTTTACAGTTTCCTAAAATTCAAGAGTCGGACCCTATTTTTAGCAGTTTCTATAAATAGCAGGGGTGACAGTCTCCAAATGTGACAAGTGGCAGTCTCAGATTCCAACGTGGCAAAGTTTCAGTATGATGTCGCATCTACATGGCATCAAGAAGACAAGGTGCATAGGATGAGGAAGCACTTCCATGGAGAAGATTTAGCCAACCCAGGCTAACTTTTCTCACTAACTTTTCCTCATTTGCCATATTTTCAGTTTCCATGCATTAATTTCCCAAAATTCCCCTTAAATTGCTTTTAAACGCTAATTTCCTAAAATTTAGGAAAATCCCTAAACAATAGGGTGAATTCCTCTTCCTTGGCTAGCGCATGCATAATTGGCATGTGTTGATGTGTTTTAGTTAACTAAACACTCAACTCACTCTTACCTTCACTTAACTTATCCTTTCCCTCACTCAACTCACTTTATCCCTCACTTCACTCACCATTATCTCA
>SNQJ01S0024627.1:168787-186288 GCA_010110895.2 Picea sitchensis | reverse complement strand
CCGGACCCCGCAGAGGGGGTACCCCCCCTCTACACTCCCCCACGTGGAAGAGTGTACATACTTCTGGGGTGTAAATACTTCATGGGGTATAAACACGGCTAAAAGAAAGGACCTCTAAATCAAGAAGATAATCAGGCTCTACAACCAACACTACCTGTAACCCAAGTTATTATGTAAAGGGTACAGGTCGGCCCTATGTTAATATGATTAATATAAAGAAGATAATTAATAATGAAAATATTAATTATAATAATAAATATAATAATAAAGTGTGCCAATAAGACGCCCTTGCTAAATCAGTCAAAGTCTAATATAAGTAGGATATGATTCTCTGAAATTGATAGTCCATTGAGGAAACATATCCAAGTATCTGTGGTAAACATTTTAGCTTGTGGTTCATTGTAGTTTTGGAGTTACACTCCGTGGAAAATAGGGTTTGTGGCTAGTCCTGGAACTAGTCTAAAACAAGTCTTTCACATAAAAACATCAGAACTTCTTCATAACAAATCCAAATTTAGTACGACCAATTGTGTTGGTTAGATTACATTCTTTAGTATTTTGTGTAACATTTTTATATCCATTCAACAAATATTTTGTGCGGGGCATGCTCTACAAGATTGGTCTCTAGAATAATCCAACATTCAACAAGGTATGGCATTTTTGCTATAACTCCTTTTCAGAGAGGTTCTCTTGTTGTGAAATTTAAGGAAGGTTTGCAGGTATGTGATCATATACACTAGGTCTATTACAATGTTACAAATCATATTTGGATGACGAAATTGATGAGGGATTTTGGTTGAGGTACATGTTGGGTACATGGTTGAGACAACTAGTTGATGAGTTGGCACATACATGAGGTGTATAGTTAATGATGTTGGTACATCTTGATGAGTCATAGTTGATGATTAGTTGATACATAATTGGTACATACTTGGTACATGGTTGGAGGAACTTGTTAGTAGTATTTTTGACACATGGTTTATGGATGATGTAGCATGCTTGTATTGGTATATTATTAGAAGCACATATTGATCTTGGTGATGATTATGAGTCGTTGTGTTATTCTTGGTTGATGCACATCTTTGAGAGTTGTCTTGGTGAATGATCTTGGTGAGTATATCTGACTTGGTTGATAATATTGATGAGACAGGTTTTTGTGATAGGTTATTTGTACAGGTTTGGTGCATGGTTGATGCACTTGTTCACGGTACAGGTTTGGTACAGGTTGGTGCACTTTTTTATGGTACAATATTATTACAAGTTGAGGTACATGTTGGTGCATGGTTGATGCATTTGTTTATGGTACATGTTTATTACATGTTGATTATAGGTTGATTGGTATAGGTTTACAAAAATATATCTCATAGTGATAGTGTGACAGTGGTTCCATCATTCTACTTATATTTCAGGGCGGTTGGATGGAGCATGGACATGTGGTTGTAGCCAGAGAACATAGGGGGTTTTAGCCTCCTTCTGGTCATAGCCAAAGAATTGGGGGTTGGAGCCTCCTTCCAGTTGCAACTAGAAAACAAAGGAAGTTGGTGCTTCCAATGAATGTAATTCTTAAATACATATAATAAGAAGCATTCCCTGGTTTTATCCCACTTTGGGTTTCCACGTAAACCACTTGTGTACTGTGTACTGTGTATGTGTATGATTGTTCATTTTTTCATTGCTTATTTACTCTGCAATTATTGGATGATAGTGCTACATTGATATAACACTTGGATTATATGGCTAAAAAGGATTAAATTTCTATATTATTGATTCACTGCCCCTCTCAGTAATCCAACAATTGGTATCAGAGTCAGTTCCTTCAGGAAACAGTTTAACCACTCGAAGGAGATCATGGATTATTCTAAGAATGGAGTGCCAATGTTTAATGGTCAGAATGGTTTTAAGTATGAGATGTGGAGCATAAGGACAAAAGTATTTTTATAGGAACATGGACATTATATTTGGTTATCAGTTGTTACAGGATATGATAGTTCAAAAAGGGCAAAGACTGCAGCCAAGTTGGAATTGAGGAGGAATAACAAAATAGAAATGGATTTCATCTTGGAAGGATTACCTAATATAGTAAGAGAAAATGTTGGTAAATGTTCATCAGAAAAAGAAATTTTGGATAAGTTACATGACATATATTCTTCACCCATCACATATTCAGAAAATGTCAAAGAAGATGCAGATACAAATCAATAAGAATTATGTTCACCGTGTCAACTACATTAAGAAGATGAAGAGTACATAATCACCATAGGTATGTTGTTTTGTTTTAATTGTGAAAAATGTGGAAATCTTGAAATAGAATGACATGAAGGAAATGAGACAGAAAAACTAATTGAAAAGGAAGACAATTATGAAGAAGAATTGATTAGTGCTTTAGATGAACTAAGAGAAAAAAATAATTCACTCAAGAAAGAATTGATGAAACAAAAGGAAAGTGTTCACATTTTTTAAGAAGCCCAACAGGTGATCAAGAATTTAAGAACTCATCTAGAAGAGGCTAGAATAATTGAATAAACTCTATAATATCAAAATCAATGTTTAGAAGCAAACATAACAACACAAAAGGAAGACGCAGAAAAGAGAGAAAAGATACTGACGAATCATCTAAAGGAAAGAACCAATAACTTAAACCAACTTGAGGAAGAGTTTGGTCGAAGAGAGAAGAATTGAAGAATAAATAATTACATTGAAAATCCAACTTGAAGAAGCAACGAGAACAGAAGAGGTCATGAAGTCTTAGATAATGAAGAAAGAAGAAGAGGTTGAGAAGTTTGAAGAAGAAGTTGTCAAACTAAGAGTCAATTTTCAAGGTCAGCAACATCAACAAGAATGTTGAAGAGATAGAAACATCCACATCAGTTATAGAGAATGAAGAGAAACACTCAAGGTTGATAGCAAAGAAGAATGAACAAAATAGAAAGAGTTATGCAGAAGTACTCAAAGGAAGGAATCAGGGTCAACTGGAATCTAAGAAAACTATTGAAGATACATATTCAAGAAGACCATCCATGTTCAAGCCACGCAGAAGCTTCAATCATGATGATGATCAGTAAAGGTAGAAGTTCATAAGGACTAGACCACAAAGAAGATCATTCACTCCCAGGTATGCAAATTTATTTTATGGTCATTGTTTTTATTGTACTAATTTGGACATAAGGTTGCAGTTTGCAGGGATTATAAAAGAAATGTTCAAGCAAGAAGTGCCTATGTGGTCACATGTAACATTGAGTGTTACAAATGTCATAACTATGGACACATAGCTAGTGATTGTAGAAGCATGATCAATACTTACATGAAAGAGAATATTGATATCACATATAATAAAGTATGGATAAGAAAATAGGAAGAATATGTGAACAAAGACCACGTACTAGAGATCACAAGATTGGCAATAAAACGAGATGAAGAAAATTCTATAGAGAGAAATAAATATGTGAGATACAAAAAGGTTTGTAAAATAACTAAAAGAAAGGAAGGACAGGTAAAAAAGGAACAAGTTCAAGAGATTCTACTTTCAGGAATTATAGTGAAAGATGAATCCATGGAAAGAAAGAAAGAAGTCAGAGCTCAGAGAGATAATGAATCTACCAATGAAGATGATGATGAATACACATCAGAGAAGGAATTTTTCTGATCCATAGGGCTTAGAGACTCCCAAGTAATATGAATATTAGACAAGGGGAGTCTATGAGATAGTTGTGACAGACCAAAGAACCATCCTTTGAACAACTTGTAGAGTTTGTGAAGACAAATTTAGAGCAATCAGTTAGCATAAGTACAATTTGATAGATTAATCAAGACTTCATGATAGTATAGTGATAAATGGGTCAGCATTATGGATAGTTGTGCAAGTAGAGTCTTGGACAATATGGACAAGAGCATGGATTCATATATTGGTTCAGAGAGTGATTCAAAGAAAAATGAACATTATCATAATGGATGATAATTACATACTAAATGGCTTGAACAATGCTAATGGATTCCAAATTGATAGATATTTTTTGGACACATGTAGTGCATACATCAGTTCACATTCAAAACAGAGTAATGCTCAGAAACAAGAATGACAAAAATCCCTACGAACTATGGAAAGGAAGCACACAAAAAAAACTCTACTTCAAGGTAACTCAAGCCAATATTTTATTAATTGAAGTCTATGTTGATGATATTTTTTTGGAAGTACTAATGACAGGTTAAGCCAGAAATTTGCAAAGGATATGAAAAATGAATTTCAAATGTCATTACTTGGAGAACTATCCTTTTTTTTGGGTCTTCAGATATGTCAAAGAAACCAAGGAATTTGTATTTCTCAAACTAAGTATATCAGAGAAATGCTAAAGAGGTTTGGAATGGAAGATTGCAAACCAGTTACCACTCCTATGCAAACTAGTTGCAAGTTGAGAAAAGATGATGATTCAAAGTCTACAGACCAGAGGAAATACAGGTAAATGATTGGTAGCTTACTATATATGACAACATCCAGACTATATGTAATGCAAGCAGTTGGACAGGTGGCATGATTTCAAGAAATACCAAAGGAATCACATGTATTAGCAGTATAGAGGATTTTCAGATATCTCAAAGGAAAAAAAGGGTTTGGATTATGGTATCCAAAAGGAAAGGATCTATCACTTATTTCCTACACAGATGAAGATTGGGCAAGTTGCATTGATGACCGACGAAGCACCAATGGAGCAATGTTCTACTTGGGTGAATGTTTAGTATCTTTGCTAAGCAAGAAAGAAATCATCAATATTCTTATCTATAGCCGAGGCATAGTATATTGCAGTAACAACATGTTGTACACAGGTTCTATGGATGAAACAAACTTTGACAGATATATAGGTTGAGTATGATGATGCCATTCTAATCTGATGCAGGAGCATCCACAACACATCAAGCGAGCCAGCGCATCGAGCAGAAAAGACAGCTAGACAGCGCCAACACAAAATTTTTGAAATACTTTAGAAAGTTGTTGCGCACTATATATATTTTAAATGGACCTTGAGCCTTTAAGCTCACGTCCTTAGGTAGCTGAGGCATTTAATAGTTTTAATGCTATTAGATAGGAATTTAATTGTAGATTTGATAGTTTCAGTTTTCTAGAGGGAAACGGGATATAGACCCCCCTCCTTTGTACATTGTAACAGGATTATTCATGGAGGATCATCATTCATTCAGAGAGTAGGAAGAAGAGCAGGCACAGAACTTGTGAAGAACACCCATGTATGGATTGAATTAATAGAAGAGAGTTTTTGATTCAATTTCATGGCAGTTGTTGTTTCTCTGTGTATGTTGCTTATGTGCTTTTGAATGTTTTGTTTTCCTTGTATGCATTTGCTTTTGGATATGTTGTGCATGTGATTTTAGAGGTTTACTGAAGTTTGAGAGAGAAGGGAATGAGTTTCAATTGTTTCTTTGTTTGAGCCAGGAGATTCTTGCATAGAGTGTAGTCGAATTCATCTGCATAGAGTGCGTTGATGAGGCTAGACAGTTAGACCCTTGTTCTCATTCACCCAGAAGTAGACTCAGGGTTGTGATTCTGAGTTAAGGGGAGTAGAATATTTCTACTGCAGGAGTGCACAGAATTGAAGAGTCCCAATACTTAGCCGTATTTAGAGCTTTGCCATGAGGAGTGCGTGAAATAACTCTTCACAAAACCTCGTGAAGAAAGGGTAAGCTCAGGAGGGATAGGTCAAAATTTCACGGAAGGAGAATTGCAGGTGCATCGTGAACACCCGAGGGTAGTTCTGCAGGATGGTGAGTGGATGAACAAGGTCTCACAGAGAGAACATTCATTTATTTTCGCAAGAAATACCCACGGAGAAATGGACGATTGAAAACCCCTGGAGAGAACTCACGAGGACTCAAGGGTCGTTAGATCGTGCAAAGGCGTGTGGAGGTTACAGGGCGAGCATTAGAAGTTTGAAGCTGAATAGGAAGTGGTGCCTTCGATCTGGAGTCACAGGGACTGTCAGATCACATGCAACATCCCATATCGGCATATCGCAGGTTGGAGTGCCAAGTTGTTGAAACAGGGGTAGAAATATCGCGAAGGGCGATACTCCGACAAGATCTGAACTGTTGATCATGGGAGCACGTGTCAGAGAATCCTAATATCTCGAGGTTTAGAGAATCAGGGTTCCCGACGACAAGGAACGCTTGCATCATGGATTCACGATCCGCAAAATCTCGAGGTGATGTGGTAGTGTGGGGCCATGAGGGTTAGTGAAGTACAGGTGTCATCGGAGAATGGGCATATCGGGACTTGGAGGTAGAAGTTCCAACTTGTGGATATCGCGAGTAGCGATTTCCCGATAGGGAAACTTTCGATAGAAGGGGAGGAAAGTCAGCGATTGACCCATGTCGGGATTCGGGGAATCGCGAGGCAAAGGGTCGTAACCACAGAATTCGTGAGATCGCGAATTCTGATTTCCTAATTTGTTAAGGGAGATCAGTAAAGAGTAAGTTGTGGGTAGAGAATTCCCGAGAGGGAATCAGAGGATCATTCACGCTCTTCGGGCCAGATCTAGAGAAGGTCCTGGTGATCGTGACCATTCTCTGAGGAGAGGGGAGGGTTGTGCCAGTGTGGTATCAGAGCGGGAGCATCTTTGCTTTTTGTAGAAGAGACAGAGATTCATCATGCCGCCCCGAAGAGAAAGATAGTCACTTGATCAAGAAGACAGGGATGCCCGAAGAAGTGGTAGTCCAGTAGGAAATCCATAAATGGAGCGTCAGATGAGAGATCTCTGAGGAAGGCTTGAGGAGATGGAGACAGCGCAGAGATGCGGTGCTGGTGCTGGAGAGTTCAGTGATTCCGAGGTGGAAGAGGAAGATGGACATGCAGAGGAAGTCACAGCAGAAGATGCTTCGACTGAGTGATAAATCAAAGCTATCGCCAGGATGAGCTCAAAGACCAAGATCGACATTCCAGTATACGAGGGAAGCCTAGATGTAGAAGAGTTGTTGGATTGGATCCGAGCACTCGACACCTACTTCGATTATGAAGACATCGAAGAGGACAAGAAGGTAAGGCATGTTGTTACCAAATTGAAGGGACATGCATCCTTATGGTGGGATGAGCTACAGGCAGATAGACGTTCCAAAGGGAAACATAAGATCAAGAGCTGGGATAGGATGATTGCTAAGATGAAAGAGAAATTCATCCCCAGAGATTATCATATCACACTGTTCAGGCGAATGCAGAACCTGAGACAGAAGTTGATGACAGTGAAGGAGTACACCGAGGATTTTTATAGACTCAACATCCGAGCAGGTCATCAGGAGAGCGATGATGAGAAGGTGGTGAGATATCTGAATGGTCTAAGGTATGAAATTCAGGATGAATTGAGCATGGTTACCATCCGAATAGTTGAGGATGCGTACCAGATGGCTCTAAAAGCCGAGGAGAAGCTGAGCCATAAGCAAGGTCAGCAAGGGCGAGGCAGGAGTCAGCCAAGAGGCCAAGCAATTGCCCAAGAAAAATTCCAGAAGCCCAAAGAGGAATGGAAGAGACCTCAGGGTAAGATTGAAAGAGGTGGAACCTCACAGAGGCAACAATATTCTGAGCCGAGGAGGAAGCATACAAAGAAGGGTGGCGGTTATGCTGATGCCAACACTTTTCCTCATACCAGAGGTAGAGGAAGAGGTAGAGGAGGAATCATCACGTGTTTTACATGTGGGAAGGACAGACATAAAGACGTTGACTGTCTAGATAGGAAAAGGGATAGAAGTGAAGCTCACATCATTGAAGCGCAGAAGCGTGATGCTGAGAATGAAGATGCAGACAACGGAAGATCGCTAGGAATGCATAAAGTCCTTTTGACACCTGAGAAAGAGGTGGAAATCTCAGTGCAGAGGGGCAGACTATTCAGGACAGCTTGCACAGCCAAGGGCTGGAAATGCAAAGTCATTGTGGACAGTGAGAGCATCGACAATCTCGTTTCATCCGAGATGGTGGAAAAGCTGGAGTTGGAAACAACTAAGCACCCGAGTCCATATAAAGTCTCGTGGTTACAGAAAGGACACCGGATAAGTGTTACGAAACAATGCTTAGTTAAATTTAAGATAGGAAATTACCATGATGAGATTTTGTGTGATGTCATTCCCATGGATGTATGTCATATATTGTTGGGTAGACCATGGCAGTATGACAGAAATGTGGTTCATGACAGAAGAATGAACACATACACTTTGGAAAAGGATGGGAGAATGCATAAATTGCTTCCGATAAAAGATAAAGAAGTGAAGATGGAAGTAAACAACACAATACTTCTCATGAGTGGGAAGGAACTTCTCACAGAGATGGAAAAGAATGAAGATCCACAATTCTTTGTTGTCAGGAAGCCGAGAATTGTCCTAACAAGCACAAGAGTGGATGACTTGCCAGAAGAGAGTCACACCCCAAGAAAATGAGGAGGTCAAAAGACAGGTACATGATCTGTTGGACAAGGGACTGGTCAGAGAGAGTCTGAGTCCATGTGTTGTTCCGACAGTACTAAGTCCGAAGAAGGATGGAGGCTGGAGAATGTGTATAGACTCCAGGGCGATAAACAAAATTACCATCAAGTACAAATTTCCATTGCCTAGAATGGATGATCTGATGGATTGCCTGAGTGGGGCAAATTATTTTTCGAATATTGACCTCAAGAGCGGATATCATCAGATTCGCATGAGAGAAGGTGATGAATGGAAGACAACATTCATGACAAACGAAGGTTTGTATGAATGGTTGGTCATGCCATTTGGCTTGAAAAATGCGTCGATCACGTTCATGAGACTAATGAATGAAGTCTTGAGAGAATTCATTGGCAAATTTGTGGTCGTGTATCTGGATGATATACTGATTTTTAGTAAGACCAAGGCTGAACATTTGAGGCATTTGGCCATTGTGATGAGGAGACTACAGCAAGAGAAGTTGTTGGTCAACATGAAGAAGTGTTCCTTCATGAAGACAGAGATCATTTATTTGGGTTTTGTTATCTCAGTGAATGAGTTGAAAATGGATCCTGAGAAGGTGGAGGTAATCAGAAATTGGCCATCACCGAGAAATGTTTTTGAGGTGAGGAGTTTCATGGACTGGCTAGTTTCTATAGGAAATTCATTAGGAATTTTAGTGGAATTAGCGCCGCGATGATGGACACAGTGAAGAAGCGGCATGAAGTTTTTCATTGGATAACGGAGGCTGAGAAGAGCTTCAATCTGTTGAAGTGAAAGATCACAGAGCAACCAATTTTGGTGTTGCCTGATTTCCAGAAGACATTTCAAGTGAAATGTGATGCCAGTGGATATGCCGTCAGAGGGGTCTTGAGTCAGGATGACAGGCCAGTGGCATATTTAAGCGAGAAGCTGGACGATGCAAAGTTGAAATACTCCACGTATGATAAAGAGTTTTATGCCATCATACATGCATTAAAGAAGTGGAGGCATTACTTGATACCCAAGGAATTTGTATTGTATAGCGATAATCATGCATTGTAGTTTGTAAGTCAACAGGAGAAGTTGAACCAGAAGCATGCCAAATGGGTGGAGTACATGCAAAATTTCACATTTGTAATTAAACACATTTCATGGACTGCTAACAAAGTGGTTGATGCTTTGAGCAGGAAATGTTTACTGTTGCAGGAATTCAAAATCAAGACATTGGGTTTTGAGAATATGAAGGACATGTATGCAGGTGATGCAAACTTTGGAGAAGCATACGAAGCAGCCGAGAACCCAGTTCTCAGGGATCAGAGTCCTTTGATAGATTATATGGTCCAAGATGGATTATTGTTCCGAGGCAATCAACTATGCATTCCGAATTGCTCCATGAGGGAGAATTTGGTGAAGGAAAAACACAGTGGAGGATTAGAAGGTCACTTTGGGCATGACAAAACATTCGTGAAGCTAAGCGAATCGTATTTTTGTCTGGGCATGTGAGCAGATGTTAAGAGGTTCATTGACAGATGTAGAATTTGTCAGCATTCAAAGCGCCGAAAGCAGAATGCAGGGTTTTATCAGCCATTGCCCATACCTGAGAGACCATGTGAAGCGATCAGCATGGATTTTGTGTTGGGACTACCGAGCACATAGAGAGGGGTTGATTCCATGTTTGTGGTAGCAGACAAGTTTTCAAAAATGGCACATTTCATACCATTCCAGAAGACCAGCGATGCGACCCACATCGCAAATTTTTTTTTCAAAGAAATTGTTAGACTGCATGGATTGCCAAGAAGCATAGTCTCGGATCAGGATACCAAATTCATAGGTCATTTTTGGAGGACGCTATGGAAGAAGATAGGAACTAATTTGGCTTTTAGTTCAGATTACCATCCACAGACAGATGGGCAGACCGAGGTGGTCAACAGAAGTCTTGGAGACTTGCTGAGAAGCCTGGTGACAGAGCACCACAACAGTTGGGACCAGATATTGCCACAGGCGGAATTCGCGTACAATGATTCGGTGAATCGGAGTACAGGAAAAATCCCATTCCAGATTTTGTATGGAACATAGCCAAGGGGAGTATCTGAACTCAGGGAGTCAGAACAGGCTGCGACTAGCAGTGTTAGCGCAGAGGAGTTCGTTGAGGCGATGCAAGAACTTCACGCAGAGGTGAAGCAGCGACTGCAAAAGTCCAATCAAGAGTATAAGCGCAGAGAAGATCAACATCAGAGACAAATTCAATTCGGAGACAGATGTAGAGTCGTGAAGAAATTCGGGGAAAATGCATACGAGCTTGAGTTGCCGGATGGCATCGGGATATCTCTGATTTTTAATGTTTCGGATTTATACCCATATAGGGCTGGAGAAGAAGAGGCTGGAATTGAAGAACCAGTGGTCCAGTGGCAGAAACAATTACCAGTTGCAGAGAAACCGTAGATGGAGTGCATACTGGACAAGCGATTGGGCAAGAAGACCAGGCAGAAGCAGTATTTTGAATACCTGGTGAAGTGGAAGAATCACCCAGTGGAGGATGCCAGCTGGGAGACAGAAGCAGTGATACAAAAGCATGGATAGACTGTGAAGGAACTCATGGACAAGAGCCCATGAAATCTTTTGAGCCGAGGAGTATGATGTAGGAGCATCCACAACACATCAAGCGAGCCAGTGCATCGAGCAGAAAAGACAGCTGGACAACGCCAACACACAAATTTTGAAATACTTTAGAAAGTTGTTGCGCTGCCCTTTTAAATGAAGGCATTCATAAGGAGTGCACTATATATATTGTAAATGGACCTTGAGCCTTTAATCTCACGTCCTTAGGTAGATGAGGCATTTAATAGTTTTAATGTTGTTAGATAGGAATTTAATTGTAGATTTGATAGTTTCAGTTTTCGAGAGGGAAATGGGATATAGAACCCCCTCCTTTGTACATTGTAACATGATTATTCATGGAGGATCATCATTCATTCAGAGAGTAGGAAGAAGAGCAGGCAGAGGACTTGTGAAGAAAACCCATGTACGGATTGAATTAATAGAAGAGAGTTTTTTATTCAATTTCATGGAAGTTGTTGTTTCTCTGTGTATGTTGCTTATGTGCTTATGAATGTTTTGTTTTCCTTGTATGCATTTGCTTTTGTATATTCTGTGCATGTGATTTCAGAGGTTTACTGAAGTCTGAGAGAGAAGAGAATGAGTTTCAATTGTTTCTCTGTTTGAGCCAGGAGATTCTTGCATAGAGTGCAGTCGAATTCATCCGCATAGAGTGCGTTGATGAGGCTAGACAGTTAGACCCTTGTTCTCATTCACCCAGAAGTAGACTCAGGGTTGTGATTCTGAGTTAAGGGGAGTAGAAGATTTCTGCTGCAGGAGTGCGTAGAATTGAAGAGTCCCAATACTTAGCCGTATTCAGAGCTTTGCCGCGAGGAGTGCGTGAAATAACTCTTCACAAAACCTCGTGAAGCAAGGGTAAGCTCAGGATGGATAGGTCAAAAGTTCATGGAAGGAGAATTGCAGGAGCGTCGTGAACACTCGAGGGGAGTTCTGCAGGATGGCAAGTGGATGAACAAGGTCTCACAGAGAGAACGTTCATTTCTTTTCACAAGAAATACCCAGGGAGAAATGGACGGTTGAAAACCCCTGGAGAGAACTCACGAGGACTTGAGGGTCGTCAGATCGTGCAAAGGCGCGCGAAGGTTACAGGGTGAGCATTAGAAGTTTGAAGCTCAATAGGAAGTGGTTTCGTCGATTTGGAGTCACAGGGACCGTCAGATCACATGCAACATCGCATATCGGCATATCGCAGGTTGGAGTGCCAAGTTGTTGAAACAGGGGTAGCAATATTGCGAAGGGTGATACTCCGACAAGATCTGAACCGTTGATTGTGGGAGCACGTGTCAGAGAATCCTAATATCTCGGGGTTCAGAGAATCAGGGTTCCCAACGACAAGGAACACTTGCATCGCGGATTCGCGATCCGTGAAATTCCGAGGTGATGTGGCAGTGTGGGGCCGCGAGGGTTAGTGGAGTACAGGTGTCATCGGAGAATCGACATATCGGGACTTGGAGGTAGAAGTTCCAACTCGTGGATATCGTGAGTAGCGATTTCCCGATAGGGAAACTTTCGATAGAAGGGAAGGAAAGTCAGCGATTGACCCATGTTGAGATTCGGGGAATCGCGAGGCAAAGGGTTGTAACCACAGAATTCGTGAGATCACTAATTCCGATTTACGATTTGTTAAGGGAGATCAGTAAAGAGTAAGTTGTGGGTAGAGAATTCTCGAGAGGGAATCAGTGGAGCATTCACGCTCTTCGGGCCAGATCTAGAGAAGGCCCTAGTGATCGTGACTGTTCTCTGAGGAGCAGGGAGGGTTGCGCCACAATCTATTTTGATAATACAAGTGCCATCAGTATCTCAAAAAACCCGGTGATGCACTCCAAGAAGAAGCACGTTCCAATCAAGTATCACTTTCTACAGGAATAGTTTGCAGAGAAGAACAACAGAGTTGAATATGTGGGAACAAAAGAACAAGTGTCATACATATTTACAAAACCACTTCCATGAGAATCCCTTCAGTATCTTTGCAAGAGACTAGGAGTAATTTCTACTCCAAAATGAATTATTTTGAATTCTTATCTTATATGTCTTAGATGTACATAAGGAAGCACCATAAATAGGACAAAACGGGAGAGATTTATCAGATTCAAAGGTAAATTATTGGAGAGAGAGAATAGAGACATGTTTCCAACGGGAGCGATTGTCACAAGGGAAGTGTAACATCCCCAAAAAAAAATTATTTGTACGGCTGAAAATGCTTAGGAATTTAATTCCATTTTTGGTAAATTCTAAATTGGAAAATTATTTCCATTTATGGAAATTTTGAATTTCGATTTTAGTTAATTGTAAATAATGATTATGATTGTTGGCAAAAGATCGGATTTGACCCAAATACTCTTTGACTATGAAACTTGTAAGAAACAAATATTTTTATATTTATTGTTGATGGACAAATGGAACGGCCAAGTTAAAATCAGTCGACCATGACTCCATGAGTGGGGAACATGTTGGAACTACCTCAGGGATAAATGTTACAAGTGGAAAATCAATTATTTGGCCATTGGAAGCCCTTGAAAATCGGGGATTTGGAAATATGCGAAAATTCCCAAGGGAAAAAGACCTAGGCACAATTGTTTTTGGATATATAGAATATGAGAGGAGGCAGGACATTGCCTAGTATGCTGGGGGGAAATAATTTTCTCCTTCTTTTATGAACATTTCTTTCTGAGTGTGAGGCAAGGAGAAGTTGCTGAAACTGAAAGACTATTGTTGAGGAGGACTTCTGGAGTTCTCCCTCATGGATTCATGATCATGCTAGGGGTTGAACGGGATAAGTAAATTGGTTGTTTTAATCTAAGGTTGGAAGGAACTTGGTTCTTCCATTTGTTGTTCAACAATTGTTTAGATATGTCTATATACTCCTTCTTTGGTAAAATATTATTTGAATTATTGGATGCTAGAATGCATCTGTTTATGTTTGGATGAATTGTTTTGTTTGATTAAATTATGATGGAATGAGATGAAATGTAGGCTAAACCCTTACATTTTAATCGTAAACGTTGAGAAAAACTTTCTATGCATCTTGGTTGGAATGGAATTTATTTATGGAAGTATATTAGGAGATACATCTGTGTTAAACAAAATATTATTTCGAATATTGTGCTATAAATCCCTACCAGAGAGGTGATACATATACATCTAGATATTCAGTTTGCATATGAATTGTAGACTGTGCAAACACTAAAGGAAAATTTGAAAGTAAATCTGAGATTTAAATATACATATATGTGTATAGACATATCTCTGTAGGTCATCCTTTTAATTCTGAAGGAATTGTTCTATTGATTTATTACTGTGGGAATGAAGTAAAATATAGTATAATTCTTACAGTTTTATTGTACCCCTTGAGTCAGAACATTCTGGAAGTAAACTTGAAAACGTAGATTTATACATACATATATTGTTATAGGCTAAACACACAGGCTGTAATAAATATCTATGATGATCAAGTTGTGTAAATGGCATTCAAGACTGGGAATGATTGCATACGATAGGAAGTAACTGTGGATACAATTAGATAGACATATATATGTATAGTTGACAATACCAAAATTTCAGACTCTTTTAAATACCTATCGGGTGCATTCCACCAGATGCCATTAATATAAAGGAAAACGAATAGTTCATACAGTCATGAACAAAGTTCTAAACAAAATAATACAATAGAAAAACTAATTGAAGTGAAGGATATATATTCTAGAACCATATAATTTGAGATGCATAGACCTACTTTGGTAATAGTCGAAATGGCATAGCTATATGAATAAATACATGAATCATTTGAATTTTCTCTATAAAGTTCAAAGTATACCCATAAGGGGGTACAAAATAGAGTTACCCTTCACGGGTATGTATTGCTACTCATTCCATAATTCTATGTATAACATAAATATCATATCGAAAACAAAGAACATACTGATAGAGTTTCCATCTAAGTCGACTATACAACTATGAGTAATGGTACAACCCTGTTCATTACATCCTATTCATTACTATTACACAACAACAAGGTTTTAAATCGTATGTCCTTCCTTTAAAACTGAAGATACAGAGATAAATAATCATCCATATTTATGAACCTGGAAATTTTTCCCACAGTGATAACATTCTAAAATAGAAACGTATCATTCCTTAGAAACCTAGGGCACTCTCTTAAGAGAAGAAAAATGAAACCTGAATACCTTTCTGTGTGCATGATATGGTCATGAATCTGTAATTTTGAAGTGTTGAAGTCGCTGCAAGGAAAAAACAAATTCATCATTAGTAATTAATCAATAGAAGTTAAACCAGTGTAACTTTCAATATAATGATATAAGAAAGGAAATTTTTATATAGAGTTTCACTTAACTTGCGACTTGGAAACCCTGAGGTCTTTTCCCATTTGCGTTTTGGTTGAGCAGACACCCCAGGCCGAAGGGGAAGGTGGACCAACAACTTCTTGATGGGCACCCTTGCAACAACAAGGTCCCATCATTGTAATTGGTTATCAAATTGTCTAAATCAAACCTTTCAGGAAATTAAATAAATAAACAACAATAACATTGCAAATCTAAACTGCAAAGGTTCATGCAGTATGCGTATTCTAAATGCATGAATCAAGTTAGAGTATCAATTTAAATTTTTCATGTCGAAGAGAATCCATCGCTCAAAACTTAAACACGAGATTAAATTCTATATGCCAAATACAAATATCAAAGTCTACACGTTGATTGATTATATGTGTTGAAGAGAATGCATTGCTCGAAGTTTAAATATAGAGTTAATATTTATGTTGAATACCAGGATTCAAATGGCATTTTCCAAGAATAGACAACGATATTAACAGAATGAAATATGCTAACCCCAAATTTAATTACAGACTCAAATAATCACATCATGCAGGGTGCTTCTTAATGAATAATTTGGTTCACAGAACGCCACTTTATATATATAGACATATACTGAATGGAAATATAGTAATCTTTTAAAATAAATTACAGTTGTAAGATTCAACTAGTGGTCTGATAGAACCTATAGAATGGTGGACTCCCAAGAAAAAAACAGTATAATATGAAACACACGGTGTGGGTTTTACCCTACTAAGTCAACTTTCTGGACTAGAACTTCCATGCAGTCTCACAGAGACCCAACACTAGGTAACAACGCATAAAGATAAGGGAAACTCATAAAAGAGAGTAGAGGGACAATGAAAAAACCTATGATTAAAACACATATACGTTAACCCTGATAAAATGCCTATGCAAGATCGTTGAAGTTGGAAACAAGAAGGTAGAGTATTGAGAATGTTCAGAAAGGTTTTAGAACAAAACAATAGAAAAGTATCCTTACCCATTTTGAGGAGGGCGACTAGTTAGCATTTTAGTTATATGTTCTTATGTTTCTCTAGGATGAACCTTCTCCACATCGTATACACCAGATAGACTCTCCACAATCATCTTTAGAGAAGTTATGCAGAGTGAAAAAGTCGAAAGAAGGGAACAAAACCTAATTAGACCCTTCCAGAAGCAAAGTGAGGAAACAGTCAATGAACACGTACCTTTCCATGTGACATTTGGGAGGTGGCCTACTCTTCACTGGACACAAAGGCCAAAAGGCAGGCCTCGGAAGGGACCCTGTCCAGACCACCATTAAGTGACTAAACAGAGGATTCAATTCGACCCTGACAATCCCACTTCCATTTCTTGTGCCGATTTAATGCAAAGGAGGGCAATGTTTCAGAACCTTACATGCATAACTAGAGAGGTTAAGCTCTCATCTCGGTTATGATGTAACAATTGGTCGGTTATCGTTACACAAATCATAAAGGAGGGATGCTACTCTTGGACCCAACAATATATAACCAAATCCGTTAATGCTAGTATAGACCAGGAACTAAACTCCTCTAATCCTTCATAAGTGGCCAAACTAAGACTAAACCTAAAGTCACATCTAGAGTAAAGGATGTGACTTGACCTTTGTTATGGGAATGAAATTGTATGATGGAACCCTTTATTTAATGTGACCTGGTATATTTTTCTATACACATTAATACTACCCAAAAAGAAATGTGAAATTTGTCAAGACCTTGGGAATTACCCAACTGAAATACTCATACCCTAGAAATGAGATTTATGAAAGGGCTTATTAATATAAATTGCAGTATATAAAGGTACTTAATTATATTAGTAGGTTATATATATATATATAGGTATATATTTATATATAAATGATAATATGTTGGTGGAATAAGTAAGGACTTTTGGAATAATGTTACAACCTCCTTTCATGTTAGAAATGTTAAGGAATTCGATAGGATAAGAGTGGTAAGGCCATTCCTAGTTTATACATATGACTACTATAAACATGAATGGATTCAGGAATAAAATTGTTAAGGTCCTAACCCGCACATAGGTAGATCAATGTATTCGGATGTAATAAAGGTCAATATTAATAAGACCTTTCAATAAAATAGAATA
>SNQJ01S0024627.1:147517-160534 GCA_010110895.2 Picea sitchensis | reverse complement strand
GGTACATGGTTGGAGGCACTTGTTATTAGTATTGTTGACACATGGTTTATGGATGATGTAGCATGCTTGTATTGGTATATTATTAGAAGCACATATTGATCTTGGTGATGATTATGAGTTTTTGTGTTATGCTTGGTTGATGCACATCTTTGAGAGTTGTCTTGGTCATTGATCTTGGTGAGTAGATTTGATTTGGTTGATAAGATTGATGAGACAAGTTGTTGTGATAGGTTATTTGTACAGGTTTGGTGCATGGTTGATGGACTTGTTCATGGTACTGGTTTGGTACAGGTTGGTGCATGGTTGATGCACTTGTTTATGGTACAACATTATTACAGATTGAGGTATAGATTGGTTCATGGTTGATGCATTTGTTTATGGTACAGGTTGATTATAGGTTGATTGGTACAGGTTTACAACAATATATCTCACAGTGATAGTGTGATAGTGGTTCCATCATTCTACTTATATTTCAGGGTGGTTGGACAAGGAAAGGACATGTGGTTATATCCACATTTTGGTTGTAGCTAGAGAACATAGGGGGTCGTAGCCTCCTTCTGGTTGTAGCTAGAGAATTGGGGGTTGGAGCCTCCTTCCAGTTGTATCTAGAAAACAAAGGAAGTTGGTGCTTCCAATGAATGTAATTCTTAAAGACATATAAGGAAAACAATTTCATGGTTTTCTCCTACTTTGGGTTTCCACGTAAAATACTAGTGTACTGTGTATGTGTATGATTGTTCATTGCTTATTTACTTTGCAGTTATTGGATGTTAATGCTACATTGATATAACACTTGGATTATATGGTTAAAAATAATTAAATTTCTCTATTATTGATTCAACCTCCCTCTCAGTAATCCAACATTTACTACTAAGTAAAGGACTTTACCATATTACCTTGGAAAATAAGCTACCCCCACTAATGCCTCAAATAAAGTCAAATGGGATTATAAAACTCATGAAGAATATAGATTAATTAGAATTCCCATCTCTATTAATTTGTAGTTTCACCTTAAAGGAGTTGACAAATTAGATGATACTTTTAAAAATATGGAAACTATATTCGGTAAACAAAACAAGATGCAAACACACTAGATTGAAAGCCAATTGATTTCTTTAAATCCTAATAATTTCTCTTGCATTGAATATTATCTATCTAAGTTCAAAACGCTCTAAATTTTACTTGAAGACTATAAAATAGAAAATAAAGATGACCAATTGATTTATGTTATTCTTACTAAGCTTGGTAGTTCACATTCTAGTTTTGTATCTACTTCCGCTCCACTGGAAAATCACTAGTTGTTGCTTACACACCACCATCTCTGGAGTTTTTTTGTGACTCTTTTATTAGAGAGAAATATTATCTCTTTCATATCAGAGTGATTAGCACTGCAAGTACATACAAAATATCCTTAATGTCCCAACAAAAGGGTAAATCCAAGCATATACAAAAGAAAAATTCTCACAATAATAAGAAAAAACAAGGGTCCCAAACCATCTCAGTCAACTCCTACTCCCAATGGTGACAAATGAACAAAGTAAAAAGGTAAGAATACTAAGAGACATTGCATTTTTTGTTGATAATATATTGTTCATATAGAGTCTAAATGTATTAAAAATTTGGAGGCCTTGGAAGAAACAACGAAGAAGTAGAAAATCAATCTTTATTGTTCTTATTTTTCTAACTCTTCTTCTCATGGACATGCACTTTTTGATTTTGTTTTTTCCTTCAATGCAACATCTAGTACTTCTTCAAAAGAGTGGCTTATAGATTCTAGAGCATATTATCATATGGATAAGGATAAAATATTTGTTTCTCTTAACGAATATACCACCAAACAAATATTTGTTGGTGATGATAGATATCTTAGTGTTGTAGGGTCTAGAACCATTCGGCTAGATGATCGGCATTTGAATGGTGTATTATGTGTCCCAAGTATCTCTTGAAATATTCTTTCAATATATCGAATGACTCATTTAGTTGAAGGTAAAATAATATAGTTTTGACCTCACCAAGTTGTAATCAAGTATTTAAAAGATATTAAGCCTAGCCTAGAAATTGGAATTCTTGATGATATTTCTAGGTTGTACAAATTTAACAACTTTGGGTCATTATTTTGTCCATTATTTTTTATTTCTCATGGTGATTACTTGAACATTTTTTGGCACCGATTATTTGGTCATCTAAACTATCACTCATTGCAATAGTTATGTAATCAAAATATGGTGACTGGTATTCCTCTTGTTTCTTGTGAAGATGTTTTTTTTGCTAGATATGTTCTTGGAAAATATCATTAGATTTTTTTTAGAAGTGTGTCTCTTGGCACACCTCAACCCCCTTGTAGTTTGTTCATAGTGATTTGTGTGGTCTACTTCCTTCTCCATATTTATCTTGGTTCAATTATTTAACTTCTATTCATGAATTTTGTATATGCACTTGGGTTTATTACATAAATCTTAGGATTTATGTTTTTGAGATGTTTTTTGCCTACAAGGATGTTGTACAAAAGCAATCTAGACATGAACCGTAGAATTTAAGAATCAATAATCGAGGTGAATACGTTAATAACAAATTTACAATCTACTTCACTACATAGGGAAATCATATGCACCATATTGTTCCATATACACCATAGCAAAGAATTATTGTTGAGAGAAATAATCACACTTTAAAGGAAATAGAAAGTTGTATGATCCAATCAAAGAGATTAAGTATTCATTTTTGGGTAGAAGCCATTAGTTGTGCCAATTACATAGTCAATAACACTCCCACAAGGGATTTAAAAAATATAAGATTGGAAGAAGCATGGAGTAAAACTAAACTAAATGTAATCCAATTCCATGTGTTTTGTAATGAAGCATGGACTCACATTCCTGATGAGAAAATGAAATCAATATACCCTAAAAATGAGAAGTGCATTTTTGTTGGATATTTTGAAAATGTAAAAGGTTATAGAATTCAATAACCTAATTACGTTTGATGAAAGTATCTCATCTTTCTAGACTAATTCGACATTTGTGTCATCTTTGGCCCGGGAGCCATATTTGGCATCTGTACCATATTTTATTCCAAACATTTTTCTTTATGATCCTATTCTAGTTTTGTATTTAGATAAGGATAGTGAGGATGAAAATCCACCTTAAGATACTCATGTTCCTCGACTTGGGTTCATTGAAAATGAACTTGTACTAGAATCATTGCTTTCCATATGGGTTCATACAATATGAGAAGCAAGTAGTTATATTATTGATGATCCTATAGTGCCCTATATTATTAAATAAGTAATAATAAATAAATTGATGGTATAAAAAAATAATAATTAAAGTAATATATTAAAATAAATAAATAAAAGGGGTTACTTTATTAATAAAACAAAATGGTAAAAATAAGAAAAGATAAACTTATGGAAAACTAAACTAAGAAAAGTTAAGATAAAAAAATGGAATTTCATATTGACAAGTGGATCTTATGCATGGAAGTTCTTTCATGGATGGGTAAGAAATTTTTTATATAATGAAGGTGGAAAAGGAATTCAAGTACCTTTTACTGGTGCAATTGATGGAAAGACATGAAAGATGGCATACATAGTTGATTGAGGGCTCAAGGGTTGTTAGTCATGATGAATGATAGGTTGGTTGGGATGAAATTCAATCCCTACAATCTATTTTTACATGTTGGATTAAAGATTGGAGCACATCAATTCGAGATTCATAGTTTTTTAAGTAAGTTGATTCTTCAACTCTTAGGAAATTTTATCACCGCTCGCTTCTTCTAAATTATGTAATCAGAGTCATGTATCTTTATTTTTACTAGTTAATGGTTGCAAATTTCTATGTTTATTTATACATTTAGATTTATTGGAATTTGATTCATCACATATGGTATTAGAGTGTAGATTTCAACTCTATTGGACCCTTGGGTTTCCATATTCTTGATAATGGATGAAAGAAGTAATTTTATCATATTTATTGAGAAACTATCAGTAAAAGATAAATTTTATCATATTAAAATATGCATACCTTCGCATTGAATTGAGACTTTGAAGTAAAAATAGTAAAACTTGTCATATAATAACTTAATAATCCAAAAATTGAGAACTTATATATAGAAATATGAAAAATTGCCACATACAAAATTATTTCCAGTGCAATATTCCAATAAAATTAGAGTTGTAAGACTCCCAAACCTCTAAACATAATTAGGGAAATGGGGTATAAAAATTTCTCGGTTCTTTCTCTAAAATTACCTTTCTTAAGAGTAACTCCAAATCTAATTTTAACCTCAAAATACAAATCTACTCCTTGATATCTCTTCAATGACTATAACCTTGATAAAATACCAGTCTAGGTTTGAAAGATATGGTCACTTGAACATTCAAGGTTCCTACCTGCTAAACCCTCCTTGAGTCAGTGTGGCACCCACATTGTTTTTCGACACACATGGAAAATAACGTGGCACTACTTAGTTGTTGACATGGTGGACTACATATCCTCCATTGTGGCATGTCCCAGACCAAATATAGATGGGAAGACTATTCATGTCATCAAACATGACCAAGTAAGGATTCAAAAATTTAAAACTCAAATTTCATCTAATTACTCCATAAGAAATATTATAGATTTTTGGATATCTAGTTATCCAGATATATAGACATCCTAAGGATTTCACACTCACCTTGGAACATTTCCATATCTATAAATCAAAGATCTATATTTCCTCAAAATTTAGCCTCAACATTCTTCCCAATTTTAGATATCCATATGTGAAACCCCTTCTGGGAACCTTGATTCATCTAGAAATTAGAGATGTAGAATAAATAAATAAACCCTTTATCAAAGATTCACCAGGATGTAGATGTCCAACTAAAAAGATTTCGTAAGGAGGAAAATGTGTCATGGTGCATGGATTGATGTGACATGACACTAGGGTTGATGGGGTATGTTGATGAGGTATTAACACGTGTTCGTTGTCATCACTATTCCCTCCATCCCTCTAGGGAAAATTATAGTGGAACCATGAAATATATGGATATCTGGGATATGAAGGTTCTTCTAATTTGGTTAAATGAAAAAGATGGATGGCCATATTTTTTAATATGAATTCATCATACATGCATAGAATGACACTCTCTAGAAACATGTAGAGACCCAATGGCATGACGTATGAGTCCGAAGGAATTGAGTAGCCCTACAAAAAAACCATGAACTAGAATTGAGACACATCTAGGATTCAGTATCTACGAAAATCCCCATGTTGTATTACTTGAAAGGCCTAATGATGAGATTTTTAATATTACATCACTTATTGACACATGCCATGACACCCTGCATGACATGTGGGACAAATGAGATAGTGCACATGGTTGTTTATGTCATCGAGTCCCTTTCCATGGAGTCCAACCTCGACAAAAATGTGATGTATGAACCTTCACTCATCTAGATATTTGGGATCTAGGAAAATCCTTATTCATGCATGTTTGAAAATTTTGATTTATGGATTTTGGATATGATGTCACTAAAAGATATTACAATTAGAGTTAGTACATGTGCACTAATATAGGTGTGACACATGGATCCTGAGAAATGGACACCAACTCTACAGGGAAGCCTCTCTGTGTAGAACTGTGCTCTAGAACCATGACACATCCAAAAACTTACATGAAACCCTATAGTTCAACACCATCCAACATCTTGGACCCACTCGATCCAATCGATGAGATAAAAACATGGGGAAAAAGGTGCTCGACCATTAATGAGGTCCTTCTGTCCATCTCTCATCCCATGATGATAGTTTTCCCTCTTTACATGGTGCTCAAATCACCACCTGGAATGACATATCATCCATGATTTTATCTACATGTGATACTCTCCTTTGCTTCACAAGCTCGTAAACAGGAGGGAACCTAGATATGGGACCTTTTCCATTTGAGAATCTGAAATCTGAGAAAAGATCAATGCTACATTGTAAAAAACTCTATATTTTTGAACTTATAAATGCTGACATTACTGCCTTAGATGATGGGGAAAATTCCAAGATGTGGAACTCCCTAAAGAAATTATGACCACTCCAGATATCTTGGATTTTTGTAAGGGATAAATTAAATAAACATCAGATTTTGAATCTCTATATATCCTTGATGTAGTGCATCTAGATATTCAGGACCTGTAACTTTTTTTGGTGTGCTTTTTTTAGAGAGATAGGTTTGTATATTTTAGGATTATCCTCCCAGTTCCATTCTTAAACATTCCATAGAGGGGATTTAATATATGAATCTGAGCACCAGGATAGGAAACTTTAGGCATAAGTTGTACCATCCCACCGAGTTGTATTAGGGTGTCTAACGTAAAGGAACTTTTGAAATTCAAGTTATTTTGATCCAGTCCTTTTCTAGGTGAAAATAAAAGATGATATATAGAGGAATTTAGGGAATTAGCAAGGTTTCAAATAAACCCCAGATATTGATTCCTAAACTTCTTCCCCATAACCCTATTATGCCACTTAAAATGTATGAAATAGTTCAAATGTAAAAAATATAGAACATAAATAAATAGAAAGACACAACACCCACAAATAAACAAAATATATAACCTAGAAAACAAAATATACTATTTTCTCTACGCTTTATGTGATCTTAGCAAATCAGAAATAGATATAAAACTTGCATTTTCAAGTAGGCTAAATAATATCTAACCCTAATCTTGTTAAGTTTCAATTTTTTTTTCTTTAGAATTTTTCTTGTTTTTTATGTGCGGCTATGCTGAATCTTTTCACAAGACAAAACAAGGGTTTTGGGTGAAGGCATTGACTTCGAAGAAAATAGTAAAAAATTAAAAAGTCCCCCATCCCCTTTATAAATTTGTTATATTTTTTATTAACTCACATAGTTGAAGGTTACTTTATTAAATAACAGGTTTTAGTTCAATTCTTATTTTCATTAAGTTACTTTTTGAAAAAGTTCATGCAACTTAAAGTTATCACATAAATTTATTGTAAAGTGCATTTCACTTAAATTATAAAAGTGAATCACTATAAAATAAATTTAGTGTTATTTTTTCTTAAGTTGCATTTTGCATGAAACTTTAGTTTATAAAGTGAGTTTGTTGTAAAAGTTATTCTCACTTATTTTATAAAACTGGGTCATTTAATGTAAAAGTAACTTATTTGTAAAAGTGAGTTTATATGCAAAGTTAGAGAAGGAAGGGGAAGGTTTTTTTTACTCAATGACTTCATTGTGCATCCATCATCATGTGATCCAACCTCTACCTATTGGATGACACTTTGGTTATATATTAGGCCTTGCTTAATAATGTCATAACTTTGACATCGAAAGTTTGTTTTCAATGTCATTTTTTTCTAAACTTCCTATTGCTTTCTAGAGACTCCATCTAGATAGTCAATTTATGCATTCAAATCCATATTACCTACATATTTTAATATGTCTAGTCCAAGTGATACTTTCTTTAATATTTAAAACTACTTCTCATGGAAATATTGGATGGAGAATTTACTACTAAGTAAAGGACTTTACCATATTACCTTGGAAAATAAACTACCCCCACTGATGCCTCAAATAAAGTCAAATGGGATGATAAAACTTATGAAGAAGACATATTAATTAGAATTCCCATATATATTAATTTTTAGTTTCACATTAAAGAGTTGACAAATCAGATGATACTTGGAAAAATATGGAAACTATATTCAGAAAACACAACGAGATGCAAGCCCACTAGATTGAAAGCTAATTGATTTCTTTAAATCCTAATAATTTCTCTTGCATAGAAGATTATCTATATAAGTTCAAAACACTCTAAATTTTACTTTAATACTATAAAATAGAAAAGAAAGATGACCAATTCATGTATGTTATTCTTACTAAGCTTGGTAGTTCATATTCTAGTTTTGTATCTATTTTCTCTCCTCTCGAGAAGCTCTAGTTGTTGCTTACACACCATCATCTCTTGAATCTTTTTGTGACTCTTTTATTAGAGAAAAATATTTTATCTTTCATATTAGAGTGATTAGCACTGAAAGTACATATAACATAGCCTTAATTTCCCAACAAAAGGGTAAATCCAATCATATAAAGAAGACAAATTCTCACAATAATAAGCAAAACAAGGGTCCCAAACCATCTCAACCAACTCCTACTCCCAATGGTGACAAAGAAACAAAGTAAAAAAGTAATAATAATAAGAGACATTTCATTTTTTGTCGGTGATATATTGTTCATCTAGAGTCTAAATKTCTTAAAATTTTGGAGGCTTTAGAAGAAACAACAAAGAAGTARAACATCAATCTTTATTRTTCTTCTTCTTCTAAATCTTATTCTCATGGACATGCACTTTTTTCTTTTGTTTTTTCCTTCAATGCAACATCTAGTACTTCTTCAAAAGAGTGGCTTATTGATTCTAGAGAATATTATCATATGGATAAGAATAAAATATTTTTTTCTCTTAATGAGTATACCACCAAAAAAATATTTTTTTGGTGATGATAGATATTTTAGTGTTGTAGGGTCTAGAAAAATTAGACTAGATGATCGTCATTTGAATGGTGTATTATGTGTCCCAAGTAACTATTGAAATATTCTATCAATATATCAAATGAATCATTTAGTTGAAGGTAAAATAATAGAGTTTTGACCTCACCAAGTTGTAATCAAGGATTTAAAATATCTTAATTTTGTCCTAGAAATTGCAATTGTTTATATGATATTTCTAGGTTGTACAAATTTAACAACTTTGGGTCATTATTGTTTCCATCAGTTTTTATTTCTCATGGTGATTATTTTAGAAAATTTCCACATCGATGATTTGGTCATATAAAATATCACTCATTGCAATAGTTATGTAATCAAAATATGGTGACTGATATTACTCTTGTTTCTTGTAAATATGTTTGTTTTTCTATATATGCTTTTGGAAAATATCATTAGAACTTTTTTATAAATGTGTCTCTTAGCACACCTCAAACCCCTTGTAGCTTCTTCATAGTGATTTGTGTGGCCTACTTCCTTCTCCATATCTCTCTTGGTTAAATCATTTAACTTTAATTGATGAATTTTGTAGATGCACATGGTTTTATTACTTAAAACTTAAGATTTATGTTTTTGAGATGTTTTTGGACTACAAGGACGTTGTAGAAAAAAAATCTAGACATGAACCATACAAGTTAAGAAACAATAATCAAGGTGAATATGTTAACAACAAATTTACAACCTACTACACTACATAGGGAAATCAGATGCATAATATTGTTCCATATACACCATAGCAAAGAATTATTGCTGAGAGAAATAATCACACTTTAAAGGAAATATAAATTTGTATGATCTAATCAAAGAGATTACATATTCATTTTTTAGTAGAAGGCATTAGTTGTGCCAATTACATAGTTAATCACACTACCACAAAGGATTTAAAAAATATAAGACTGGAAGAAGTATGGAGTAAAATTAAATTAAATGTAATCCAATTCCATGTGTTTGGTAGTGAAGCATGGGATCACATTCTCGATGGGAAAATGAAATCACTATAGCCTAAAAACGAGAAGTGCATTTTTGTTGGATATTTTGAAAATGTAAAAGGTTATATAATTCCATAACCTGATTCTAATGAAATTATTAGTAGCATATATGTTAAGTTTGATGAAAGTATCTCAACTTCCTAGCCTAACTCAACATTTGTGGAATCTTTGGCCCAGGAGCCATCTATGGCATTTGTACCATATTTTATTCCAAACATTTTTCTTAATGATCCTATTCTAGTTTTTTCTTCAAATAATGATAGTAAGGATGAAAATCTACCTTCAAATACTCATGTTCCTCGAGTTGGGTTCATTGAAAAATGAACTTGTACTAGAATCACTGCTTTCCATATGGGTTCATACAACATGAGAAGAAAGTAGTTATATTATCGATGATCCCTAGTACCCCATATTATTAAATAAGTAATAATAATGAATAATGAATAAATTGATGGTATAAAAAAATAATTAAAGTAATATATTAAAATAAATAAATAAAAGGAGTTACTTTATTAATAAAACAAAATGGTAAAAATAAGTAAAGATAAACTTATGGAAAACTAAACTAGGAAAAGTTAAGATAAAAAAATGGAATTGCATATTGAAAAGTGGATCCTATGCATAGAAGTTATTACATGGATGGGTAATAATAATTTTATATAATCAAGGTGGAATAGGAATTAAAGTACCTTTTGTTGGTCCAATTGATGGAAAGACATGGAAGATGGCATAGGTAATTGATTGAGGGCTCGAGAGTTGATAGTCATGATGACTGATAGGTTGGTTGGGATGAAACTCATCCCCTACAATATGTTTTTTCATGTTGGATTAAAGATTGGAACACATTGATTCGAGATTCATAGTGTTGTCAGTAATTTGATTCTTCAACTCTCAGGAAATTTAATCATGACTCGTTTCTTCTAAATTATGTAATCGGAGTCATGTATCTTTATTTTTACTAGCTAATGGTTGCAAATTTCTATGTTTGTTTATACATTTAGATTTATTGGAATTTGATTCATTACATATGGTATCAGAGTGTAGCTTTCAACTCTATTGGACCTTTGGGTTTCCATATTTTTTATAACATATGGCATAAGTAATTTTATCATATTTATTGAGAAAATATCAGTAAAAGATAAATTTTAGGGTATTAAAATATGCATACATTCACATTGAATTGATACTTTGAATTAAAAATAGTAAAACTTGTGATATAATAACTCAATAATACAAAAATTGAGAACTTATATATAGAAATATGAAAACTTTCCACATAAAAAATTGTTTCCAATGCAATGATCCAATAAAATGAGAGGTGTAACAAAAGCGAACCTCTAAACATAATTAGGGAAATGGGGCATAAAAAATTCTCAATTCTTTATCTAAAATTACATTTCTTAAGTGTAACTCCAAATATAATTTTAAGATCAAATTCCAAATCTACTCCTTGATATCGTATATAACCTTGCTAAGGTACGAGTCTAGGTTTGAAACATATGGTGACTTGAATTTCCAAGATATCCTACCTGCTAAAACCTCCTTGAGTTAGTGTGGCACCGACATGGTGTTTCGACACACGTGGAAAATAACATGAAATTGCTCAGCTATTGACATGGTGGAACACATATCCTCCATTGTGGCATGTCCCAGACCAAATATAGATGGGAATACTATTCAGGCCATCAAACAGGACCAAGTAAGGATTCAAAAATTCAGAACTCAAATTTCCTCTAAATACTCCATAAGAAATCTTCTATATTTTTTTATATCTAGTTATCTAGATATCTAGACATCCTAAGGATTTCACACTCACCTTGGAAACTTTCCATATATGGAAATCAAAGATCTATATTTCCTCAAAATTTAGCCTTAATATTATTCCCAATTTCATATATCCATATGCGAAACCCCTTCTAGGAACCTTGACTCATCCATAAATTAGAGATGCAAAATAAATCGAAAAACCGTTTATCACAAATTCAGTTGGATGTAGATGTCCAACTAGAAAGATTTCATAATGAGTAAAATGTGTCACGATGCATGGATTGATGTTACATGATAGTAGGGTTGATGGGGTATGTTGATGAGGTATTGACAAATGTTCATTGTCATCATGATTCCCTCCATCCCTCTAGGGATCCTTACACTAGAACCATAAAATATTTGGATATATGAGATCTGTATGTTCTTCTAATTTGGTTAAATGACAAAGATGGATGGCCATATTTTTTAATATGAATCCCTCATAGATGCATGGAATGAAACTCTCTAGACACATGCATCTCACCCCCATGACATTACATATGAGTCCAAAGGAATTGAGGATCCCTATAACAAAACCATGAACTACAATTGAGACACATCTAGGATTCAAGATCTAGGAAAATCCCCATGTTGTATTATTTGAAAGGTTGGATGACCAAATTCAAAATATTAAATCACTTATTGACACGTGAAATGACACCCTCCATGACATGCAGGTCAAATGCGATAGTGCACATGGTTTTTGATTTCATTGAGTCCCTTGCCATGGAGTTCAACCTCGAAAAAACTATGATCTTGGAACCTTGACTCATCTGGATATCTGGGATCTAGGGAAATCCCTATTCATTCATGTTTGAAAATTTTGATTTATGGATTTTGGATATGATGTCACTAAAAAACATTTCAAATTAGAGTTAGTGCATTTGTACCAATATAGGTATGACACATCGACCCTGACACATGGATCCTAACAAATGGACACCAACTCTACAAGGAAGCCTCCCAGTGTAGAACTGTTCTCTAGAACCATGAAACATCCAAAACCTTACATGAAACTTTATAGTTTGACACCAACCAACATCTAGGACCCACCTGATCCAATGGATGAGATAATAACATGGGAAAAAAGGTTCTCAACCATTAACAAGGTGATTCTGGCCATCTCGAGTCCCATGATTATACTTTTCCCTCTTACATGGTGCTCAAATCATCACCTAGAATAACATATCATCCATGATGTTATCTTCATGTGATCCTCTCCTTTTCTTCACAAGCTCATAAATGGCAGGGAACCTAGATATGGGACCTTTTCCATCCAAGAATCTGAGATCTAAGAAAACCTCAATGCCACATTATAGAAAAGTCTATATTTTTGGACTTATGAATGATGACATCACTTCCTTAGATGATGGGGAAAATTCCAGGATGTGGAACTCCCTGAATAAATTATGAACACTCCAAATATCTTGGATTTTTATAATGGCTCAATTAAATAAACATCATATTATGAATCTCTATATTATTGGAGTTACTTCACACACACCTAGGATTTATTTTTCCTAAGGTTTTTATTTTTTTATTAGTCATAATTATTCATTATCTAGTCTCCTATATTTTAGGAGAGAACATTCCACCTAGAGAATATTCTCTTTCAGTTCACACTTCAGTTTGACTAGTTGAGTTGAGTTTAGATGTTGCATTGGGATCATCACCATGCAACAT
>SNQJ01S0024627.1:135536-147467 GCA_010110895.2 Picea sitchensis | reverse complement strand
AGTTGAGTTGAGTTTAGATGTTGCATTGGGATCATCACCATGCAACATTGGGATCATCACCATGCTAATTCGACCTTGCCTTTGTATCATCACCAGAGTGACACATTAGCCTTGATTCCCAGTTAACTCTTCACTACTCTCTGTTCAGTCAGATAACTGAAGACTAGTTGACTAGTTAACTCAACTAGGTGGCAGTTCACTCCCGTAACTGCCTGAGAGACTAGAATATGTGGCAGTTCACTCCTGTAACTACTGGTGTGTGTCCAGATCACTCTATACCACCACTACAGGGACTTGGTTCACCTCAATTCGAACTCATTGACTTATGCAGAGTATATCATGTGTAAATTATTCATTATTCACAATGGTTAATGTGAATTCTTCCATTCTTTCTCTCCTTCTTCTTCCTTTTCAATTCACTCTACAAATGTGCGTATTATTGTTTAGCTAGATCTATTATATGAAAGTTAAAAACATTTACATGGTATCAGATTCGACGAACTGCTAAGAAAAGGATACACCAAAATTGTTTGCAAGTACAAAAGATTGAAGACAGCGGAAAGATGGAATTCCAAAAAGAATTCATTCTTACACATTACAACTATTTTTCATGGAAGGAGAAAATAGACATACATATTTGATCCAGAGGGTTGTATAGGTTAACCATGAATACAGATACAGAGCTAACATCAGCCATAGAAAAATCCAAGTACTTAAATCGCATGGATGAGGCACTCAGAACAATTTGCAGTCTTATTTCTCTCGGTCTCCTTTTTCATATATCTTCCTGTAAGACTCCTGATGAAGCCTATACCATATTGGAAGGGCTCTTTGGAAAATAAGATGAGATGAGGGGACACATGTTGGAGGTGGAGCTTCTCACATTGGATCCAAAAAGCTTCGATAATATCCAATATTTCTTTACAAAATTCAAGGATTTACTGGGGCAACTCAAAGCTTGCGGGGTTGATAAATCGAAGGAGGAGAAACAAATGGTTCTCACCATTTTCTTCAAGATTGGTCCTAAATTATTTGTATTCATATCTGCATTCCATACTATTATATTCAACATTGGAGCCACCTGGAAGATGCCTTCTCTTGAGGACTTTATCGAATCCCTGACACACGAGAAAACCAATCTCATCAGCATAGGCGCAATCAAAGGCCCAAGGGAGCATGCACTTACCTTGCATGATTGAAGCCACAAATATCATAAATATAGAGATAAATATAATCGAAAATCTCATGCACATATGAAGAAGGTAGGATACACAAAACCCTTCACCGATGCCTCCAGATCCAAAGGAGAAAAGGGAAGAAAAGGAGAGAAATGCACATACTGTCACAAAGGATTCCATTTGGAATCCGCATGTATGAAAAAAAAAATAGATCTGATGTCTCAAATACTTCAGAAAAATAACCTTGGAGATCGCATTCCCGAGGGTGCAAAGAAGAAGACACCAGAAGATATGAATTCTAAGAAAGACAATTCTAGCCATGCCTTGATTGCGATCAACTCCTCTCCTGATGCTTGGATCATAGATTCAAGAACATCACATCACATGGCTACCTCAGAAGTAGTATATTCTTCAAAGGTCCTCCTGTATTGATGGGGGACAACTCTTATGCTGAAATCACGGGAAAGGAAGGATTGAACTCACCAAAGGAAGCTTCGAGAATGTGTTGCATGTTCCCAAGATTTCTGACAACCTTCTCTCCATGTATTAGATGAATGATTTTGGCACCGGAAAGAAATTCATATTCACACCAAATTCTTTGGACATCTAGGACATGAAAACCAAATCCAAGGTTGCTACCAGCGAGGTAAATCGTTAGTCTAGATTCTATACATTTTTTGAATTCATTGAACCTGATTCTGCTTTACTGCTTACTCATGTTGATGAAAGTAGTAGGATATGGCATGAAAGGTTTGGACATTTAAATTTCCGATACATGCAACATCTTAGCAAGAACAAATTAGTTGATGTTCTATGAGACATCCATTTCTCCAAGGGAGTGTATGAGGGATGTGTTCTCGAGAAAAACCCTCAGGAGAAATTCGACAAGGGAAAATCTCAGTGAGCCTCCACACCTTTAGATCTGATCCAAAGTGACCTCATGGGTGTTACACATCAAAATTACTCAACTGGATAAGTGTCGCACATTCCTCTCAATTGTCGTAAGTGTCGCATCTTCCTTACAACTTTCGCAAGTGTCGCAAGTTGTTCACAAGTGTCGAAGACATCATTCAAGCAGACTACCATAATGATGACACTAAGGAGGCACTTAAAACATATCATGTACTTGGTTTGGAGAAGGATAATTGGTTAACTGAAGTCAAGGGACTCTTGACACCTGAAAAGAGCTCTGAAACAATGGTTTTGAGGGTGAGCGCTCCCCTATATCAGCCTTAGGAGCACTGGCACCCCCCTACAAGGCTTCAGGGAGCATTATAACACTCTCCTACCCTTCTAATGGAGTGCTACTCACTTTTGGAGCACTGGCGCTTCCCTTGAGCTTCTCAGGGAGCTCTACAATGCTCTAATGCCCCTTTTGCAGGAGCACTGCCTAATCTAACGCAGTAGTTGTCCCATTGAGGAGAATAAGGGGAGGATATTTCAATATTAGAAGGCAGTTGCATTCAAATTCTTGGTTTCATCAGGAGATCACTGATCTAAGGAGGAGGTTCCCCAACTTGTTCTAAATATAACTCAAGAGTTTAAGGTCCTCTTAACCTATATAAGCAAGCTCTATGATGGTGGGAAGAGGAGGAAGAATTATTGCATGAAACCTATGATCTCATAGGAAGCACATAGTCAGCCAAAGGAGAGTGATTAGTGAAGCTGTTGTCATCCAGGTTGTGGATCTTTCGAGCAAGGGTTAGACAAAGAGGACCCGATGAAGCTCTCACATTCGCATCTACGATTGTAAGTACTGTTGTCATTATTCTCATTAATATGACACGCTTGGCATGTTTCTTTCTAGTTTGTGTCTAATATTGCATGAACTTATCATTGATAGATAGATCTGTTTTCAAGCTAACATCAATAGAGGAGGAAGTGGTTGTATCTTGTTTGTCTACAGGACTCAGCGAGGAGCAAAGGATCGGAGTGAAACTCAGAGTGTGCAGGGACAAACATCGACAAAGAGGTACTTATGTTCTCCGTCCTTCTCATGTGTTAGTTTATATAGATTTGAAAGGAATTCAATGTCCACGTTAATCATTTTCTGTCTTAGGTTTAGGGTCAAGCTCTTAGAGGTGATCTACCTGTCCGCAGGGAAATTTTCCTACAACAGAAACTTGCGACTCCACTGGGGAGATAGCCTCAAATCAAAATTTCTTGTTTTGATTTCTCCTCATTGACCTTGTTCTACCCCTTGATTTTTTTAGACCTGTTTCACTCCTCTTTTGATTGGTTTCATGAGCTGATTGGCTCCTTACCCCATCATACTCAACATAGTTGTCGAGTTTGAATTGCAATTTTTGGAATATTTTGACATTTTTCAGAATTTTTAGACCTAGTGCCCCTGTCCTTGTGTTAACAGAGCGCCAACAGTCCCCCATAGCCTTACACAGAGCACTATAATGCTCCTTTCCTTTGGCAACAGAGCGCCAACCCTCTTTTGGCCAAAAAACCTTCCAGAATTTCCTTTTTTCAGGGTTTTTCTCTGTGCCTCTCTTGCTGAGTCACCTAGTGAGTCAATCCTTCTTCTTTCCAGCTTGGATATATGTCTTTTGCTTGAAGAACAAACATCTTATTGTTTGGATTTCGTAACCTTCTTCACTATTGTTGCTGAGTTTTTCTGTTATTTGGAATTTGAAACCCATGCATTGTCTTTCTCTCCTCATTAACTGAACGAAAAACTCTAGTGAAGGTCATCAAAGGCCTACAGATCCTTTCATTTTGATTTTAGTTAAAGATCATTGTTCTTCGACTTTTTATTTTGGGTGTGAAGTTTGATTTCTCTTTGATTGCTTCTTTTCTTTCGCTTTTTCGTTTTGATTACGACGAGAGGGTGTATTGTTTGTATGATTCTTGCTTGTGTTTGTCTGATTTTCATTTGTCCAGGAAAGATAATTAGCAAGACGAGCCTTGTTTTGAATTAATCATTATTCATATGCAAACAATAAAAATCATCTTCATGATTGATTGTGCATGTTAGAAGGCATCTAAAAATTTTTAGCATCACATCAGGATTTGATTGAGAAAAAGAATTGTTTGAGGACATTCCTTATTCATGCTTGTTAGTGAAAAGAACTCTCTCTCTCTCCTTTAGATAGATGTTCATCGAAAAGAAATGAATACTTATCATCTCTGATGCATTTTTGGGACTGAGTCATAATTCCATTCATTTCACTTCCATGCACCCCCTTTTGAGTAAAGAACAACTCTAAAATCAATGCTAATTAAAAGTTATATAGAACTTTTTCTTTTCTAGGATCCTCCACCAACAGTAGAATAGGCTTAGTACTTTCGATTAGGCTGTGAGTATAACTCTCCAAAGTTTCTCAAAACAAACAGTAGCATCCTGAGTTAGGGAGAGTCAAATCTAATCATCATATAAGTCTGCCTGGGATCCCCCTCTCACACAGGGGTTATGCACGAGGTCGCATTCAGGTGAGATACAGGGACTAACCCTCTGTGGTTTAACTGATTGTGGTGGTCAGATCGTATTATGGGGGTCACTTCGAGGTAAATCCACAATTACTGTGTGGAAGCCTTTTAGTTGATTTCAGGCTTGATACCCTGCCCGTACGTTCTGATCGAACTGTCGATTGTTCCCGCCCAGGGGTTGACTGCGAATTGGTAACCTTAGTGGCCATAATCTTTAGGGTCTTACACAAGGTGACGGTGATGGAAAGTCTCACTGTACCTAGAGCAGACATTGGTCAAACTCACTCGGGCTCCTTCGAGGGTAAATCCACAAATACTGCATGGAATCTTGCACCAAGGTGTAAGTCCATTAAGCAGGTCACTATTGTAATTGTTCCACCCTATCCCCGCCCCTTCTAGACTTGATCACGCGATGTTGGATTTTATCACCAACTAGTACGGTCATCAAAAGAAGGTCATGTTTGCTTGGTTGTGATTCTTAGATTTTCATTAGCGTATGCTGTTTCTTTTCGGTAGTTGGCCATAGATATTTTTCGCTGACTCTTTTTTGCCAACATCGACCCTCCACGACGCTAGTGGAGGCTACAGGGACTTCCTCCAGAAAATATGGAAGGAAACACCCCTTTACCCCCTCATTCTATGGAGGAATCTCCTCAACAAAGCGAGGTTCAAAATACTACAACTTCCCAAGAAGAAGTTCCCACTCCTTTGGAGAATTTTCCAATTGTTTCAGAATATCTGGAAGCTTACCGTATTCCAGAGGGATATGAATGACGTATCCTACATCTGAATTCTGTTGGTGAATTTTTCATCTTCAACCCTTCTGACATTTCGGCTGGGTCTCATCAAAATCCTTTAGCCGATGACCCCTTTTGGACCGTAGACATTGTTCGGAGTCCACCACGCCTGGTGTGAGATCTTGATGGAACTGGAGAAGGTGCCGACATACCTTTTTCCTACACCATACCCCTAAATCATTTTACCGGTACCACCACTTTTACAGCCACACCACCCATTGGTACGAACATACCGTCCGTTGGCCCAAGGTCTATTATTCCCCTCCAGACAGCTCATTCTACGATGGCCCCTCACATTCTGACTATTCCTGCCGGTAATGCAGTAGTCAATCAAGCTGTGATTGGCACACCTATAACACCAAGAGCTATACTCCCTTTTGGATTCAGGGCATTGAATGCTTCTACTGCCACCACTGCCCAAACTACTACCACCCAAGTTATACCAGGAAGTTCTATACCTATCCAACAACCCGGAGGGACCGGTCTTGGTGGTCCTAATCCCCTCGGTGGCACCAGTTAGTCTTCTACGTCTGGCTTTCAAATTCCAGGAACTCTACCTCAAGCTGGGGGGCATCCTCCCATCGGAGGACAAATTCCATTCGGGGGGCACCCTCATGCTAGGGGGCAACCTCAATCCGGAGTCTACCATCAACCACACAGACAAAATTTGTCTGTCACACCCAATCCGTGGAACGTCCTTTTTCAAGGAAACCCACAGTCCTTGGTAGGACAAAATACTCAGACTCTACAAAAACCCCCTTATGGAAAAATGCCAAACCCAACCTATAACCCAAAAAACCCATCCGGTTATCCTCCGCTCACACATGCTTATCAAAATGCCTCAAATCCTGTGTACTCTGGTCAAAACCAACCTCACATGAGAGGGCCCACTAGTTATAATTATCCACATAACCCAGTAATGGGCCCCACTAGTGTGCCTCTGCCACACCAACATTACCCACAGATTAACCGACAACTCCCTTTTCTGGCTACCCTGGATCTTCCAGACTTGTCTCGGTTAACGAATGATCCTATTTATCATTCTCCGGTTTGTCCAGCTATTCCAGCTAAACTTCCTTCTGACATCCCAAAATTCGACGGAAAGTCCAGAGAAGACCCAAACAACCACGTGATGACATTCCATTTGTGGTGTTCATACAACTCCCTCATGGACGATTCTATTCGTTTACGTCTTTTCCAATGAACACTTACGGGTTCCACAGTGAAATGGTATATTGAACTACCACGTGCGTCTTTTCACGATTTCAACTCCCTTGCCATGTCCTTCCTCACGCACTTCCAACTGACCATTCGATACTAGACGGGTACTGAACTATTAACCTCCCTTCTCCAGACAACTTCCATACATATCTCTGATCATATCCATGAATGGAGACGACGACGAAGGCTAATCAAAGCAATCATTGTCGACCAATTGTTAGTAGAATGGTTCACGAAATCATTGTTACCCCAGATCGCTCGTGATGTTTCCATGGGTGACGTAGTCACTGAGGAAGAAGCCATTGCCCGAGCTCAGTACTTAGACTTAGTCTATTCACAATCCGGTACTCTGTATGAGTTGATACCGAATGCTACCCATGCCACTAACGATCCATCCAAACCATCGTCTTCTTCCCACGCAGATGGAGTTATTGGCTCTGTCAAAACCCAATCTACGACCCAGTCGACTGGAACAATTCAGCGACCCGCTTCGACGGCTGCTCCCAGTCCGACTGCACCCTCTTTTACCCCCCCCCAAACTTAGGTCTTTGATGTGAATGCAGTCCAATCAACACCTTCACAACAACTTGGGGGAAAGAAGAAAGAAAAAAATAAACCAAAGGAAAACAATAAAAACNAAACGAACAACCCAAAACCCAACCACAAACCCCTGCTGCCGGAAAACAACCACAACGAAAACCAAAATTCCCATGTCTCATTTGTGGAGACGATCACTACACTCGAGACTGCCCACATCGTGATGAAGTGGTCAAACTTTTCAAGGGAAATTCACAACCCGTTGTACTTACTCAGCCTTTTCCACAGCAGCAATCTTTGGTTGCACAAACCCCCACGCGGGGGGGAAGTTCCAATCAACCCCATGATGAGGCCTCAACAAGTGCCCACATTTACATGTTTAACAGGGTTAATTTAACCACTCACTCTGCGACATATGACACGCCAGTTAAACCTAATAAGCCGAAGATCGCTAACGGTTCTCCGTCGGACCCATTGCCATCCTCTGCTAATCCTCCGTCTGTTAACCCTCCATCCGGGCCACTCCATATTGAGAAACCATATTTTGACTCTATCTTACGCCCTCCTAAGAGCACCATCCATAAATCTACTTTCAATCCTAACTCACAGGCTGCCCAAAATTACAATATTGTAGAAGATTTGGCCCAAGCACCGTGTGCTATGTCCGCCCTGGAAGTTCTACAACACTGTTCCATCCAACGTAGAACACTCTTAGCCACTATTAGTGATTTTGATCATGAATCATCAAACAACCTCACGTTTAATCTAAACGACCATCAACCACAACTCTCCCACCAACTAGCTTTCCAAATCGATGTCGTTGTTCACAATCAACAAATCCACCGAACTATCCTGGATGAGGGAGCCTCTACCTGTGTCATGTCTCTAGCCTATTGGAAAGGCTTGAAATCACCCACCCTTAACAAATCCCCTACGATGTTACACACTGTCGATGGATGAGGTTTCATCCTAATGGATTATTGCAATCCTTAGCCGTTCAGTTGGGTGGCAAAACTGTTACCGTTGACGTCGAGGTGGTTGATGCTCCCCTTGATTACAACCTATTACTTGGAAGAAGTTGGTTCTACACTATGACTGTCTTCGCCTCGTCGGTGTTCCGATGTGTACAATTCCCCCATCAAGAAAAAATTGTCACCGTCGATCAGCTTGATTTTTGTACACCCGACGCTCGCATCCCTACCACCAACAACATTCCTTTTTTGGGAGACCACACAGTTACGTATGAAAGTGTTGGTGTTGGATTATTGAAAGATTCTAGCCTTATGGGCACTTTCCCTACACCACTTCCACCTACTGCACATCATATTGTCATTGTCAATATGGTCTCAACTATGCCTTATCCATCCTTGGAGTCATCTGACCCTTGGATTGTGCCTAGTCCTTTGGAATTCGATGTGCTCAGTGACACTATGCCACTCAGCCCAGCCGAGGCCGCATACGTAGCTATCCAATCTGCCTCTACCTCTTCCAACAATTTGCATTCATTGGCATCCGATGCCTTTTTGATGCCCTCATGGTTGGATTCCCTATCATCCACCGTCGATTACATCTCCCACATTTTCCCTTCGGACGAATCGATTATGGAGATGCTCAGCATCGACGACTTACCTTGGGATGATAACCATCATCAATCCTCTTTTCTTCCGCCATTGGAAGAAATTCGCGGAGATACACACTCTATCTGCCCATTTGATGTTAACCATGCTCCGTAATCTCCTATCCTCACACAGGATACTCTCTCTGAGGGGAACATGAGTAACATCTCTACTATGATCATGATTTACATTTCGATCAAAGAAGGTGTCATGGAAAACATTAAACTAGGTGCTAATTGCACACCCGACAAAGTGGTCTCTTACACCGCTTTGTTTAAAGAATTCCATGATGTCTTCGCATGGAGCTATGAGGAAATGCCAGGGATCGACCCTTCAATCATCGTACATGAAATCAAAACTTACCCTGACGCAAAACCGGTTCGACATAAACTTTTCCTGGTTCATCCCAAGAAAATCGCAGCTATAAAGGCGAAAGTTGAAAAACTTCTAAAATCTGGCTTCATTTATCCCGTCCCTTTAACCAAATGGGTTTCCAACCTTGTTCTGGTTGCCAAGAAACAAGAGACCATCCGTGTTTGCATGGATTATCGAGATCTCAACAAATATTGTCCCAAGGACAACTACCCTACGCCCTTCATCGATCAAATCATTGACAATTGCGTAGGGAGCGTAATCTTCTCTTTCATGGATGGATTTTCTGGATATAACCAGCTTGAAATCTTGCCTGCGGATCAACACAAGACAACCTTCATCTACCCTTGGGGTAGTTTCTCTTACCGAAAGATACCTTTTGGCCTTAAAAATGTTGGGGCTACTTTCCAGTGAGCCATGTCGTACACTTTTTATGACATCAAACATATAGCAGAACCGTATCTCGACGATTTACCCGCCCATTCGCTAAATCGATCCAATCACATTGATCATTTACGGGCAATTTTTCTTCGATGTAGGTTCTACCGTATTCGTCTGAACCCACACAAATGCATTTTCGCTGTCGAATCCGATCGACTCCTCGGTTTCATTGTCTCCAAAGATGGGATCAGGGTGGATCCCTTAAAGATCAAGGCCATCTTAGCCTTACCTCCACCTACCAATTTAACCCAACTCCAAAGTTTGCAAGGCAAAGCAAACTTTCTTCGCCGTTTCATTTGCAACTATGCCGAGATCACTAAAGGATTTATGCGGTTACTACAAAAGAACATCCCTTTCATCTGGGATGCAACTGCCCAACGGTCATTCAATGCTCTCAAGCACGCTTTGAACCATGCACCTTTGTTACCTCCCCCTGAATATACAAAGGATTATATCCTTTACTGGTTGCTTCTACTTCCACCATTGCGATGGTGTTAGTTCAAGAAGACCCCAACGATGAAGAACATGTGATTTATTATCTGAGAAAGAGTTTATATGGACCCGAACTCAGATATTCGCATGTTGAGAAACTATCTCTAGCAGCCGTCATCGTTGTCCAAAGGTTCCGCCACTACATCTTATTATGCACCACCATAGTAATCGCAGACTCCAACCCTATGTACCACATCTTGACACGTCAAGTAGTTGGGGGAAAATATTCAAAATGGATCGTTATTCTTCAAGAATTCAATCTGGAGTTTACAAAGGCCAAAGCCAAAAAATCCCTGGTGTTTGCCAAGCTCATCTACGCTCTCCCTCGTGCCGATGAAAACATTGAACCTAGAGATTCTCTCCCTGATGAATCTCTCTTCATCATCAGCACCTCTGATCCTTGGTATGAAGACATTCTCCTCTACCTTCAAACCCAACATTTTCATCCCAACATCTCTCGCGAAGAGCATCGACGCATCCGTCACCATGCCCACCATTATCTCATCATCGGTGACACATTATATCACCGAGGTATTGACAACATCCTCCAGTGATGTTTGATTCACAAGGAGGCTGAACATGTTTTGAACGATTGTCACCTTGGCGCCTGTGGCGGTCACCTTTTCGGGATGGCCACAGCCCAAAAAATCCTACGGGCCGGCTACTTTTGGCCCTCGATTTTTAAAGATTGCATTGAGGTTGTCAAAAAATGCCCACCCTGCCAAATCTTTAACACGAAGGCACGCACCCACCCCACTGTGCTACACCCTATTATCGCCATCGGCCCCTTTGCCAAATGGGGTATCGATTTCATGCAGTGTAAGCCTACCTCAGCCGAGGGACATGGTTACATCATCGTCGTTGTCGATTACTTCACAAAAAATGGTTGAGGCTATGCCTACCTTCCTAAATGATGGTTGTACTGCAGCTCTATTCCCCTTCAACCACATCATAACTCGTTTTGGTGTACCACGTGCCATTGTCACTGACCATGGTGCACACTTCAAAAACCAGATGATGAGCGAGTTACATGTCAAATTGGTTTTTCACCATGAAAACTCATCCCCTTACTACCCTCAAGCGAACGGACAAGTTGAGGCTATCAACAAAGTCCTGAAAACCATGATCCAACGCATGGTAGGGGAAAACAAGACATTGTGGCATTTACAACTGTTCTCCGCTCTCTAGGCCTATCACACTTCTGCGAAAACTTCAACTAGATTCACTCCTTTCCAGTTGGTCTATGGCATTGAAGCCGTCTTACCAATCGAGTGTGAGATTCCATCACTCAAACTAAAAATCGAACTCCGTCCCCATACTTCTGCTGAAGAAGAACGGTTCTTGTATCTATCCAAATTGGACAAAACACGTCGCGATGCTGCTCTCACCAATGAGGCACATCAGAAACGAATTAAGAGTCAATATGACAAATCCATCCACCCCCGAACTTTTTTAGAAGGAGACTTAGTCCTTGTTTATGACCAAGCTCATGACAAATTGGGGACAGGAAAGTTAGAACCCATGTAGCATGGTCCTTACATCGTGAAATGTGTCCTACATAAAGGTGCCTATGAATTAGTTGATCATGATGGAATTTCTATGGGAGAGCCCTGAAATGGTCTTTACCTTAAAAAGTACTATGCCTAGATCACCTAGCATCTGTACTTTGTACATTATTGTATTTTAGTTTGGTGTGTCTATTTCTTTCGCGTGCTCTAGTCTTTACCATTTCCACTCATGATTGTGCATGTGTTTTCATGTGCATATGATGTCTTCCTTTCCTATCTTTTTTGGGTTCGTGGATGGTGCTAGCCGACATACCTGGAACATTGCTTCGGC